>PVJO010005371.1:0-97248 GCA_004026905.1 Hystrix cristata | reverse complement strand
GGAAACAACCTAAATGTCCAACAACCAACGAATGGCTAAAGAAAATGTGGTTTTTCTATACAATGGAGTACTACACTGCCATAAAAAAGGATAAACTAGAGTCATTCATATATAAATGGATGTTTCTTGAGAACATACTCTTAAGTGAAATAAATCAGACACTCATGAGCACACATCGAATTGTTTCTCTGATATGAGAGACCATAATTGTAAATAAGGACAATGAGGTGTAATAGATATTCTATAAAAGGAGGATGGTGGGCAGAGGAGAGGAGTACTAGAAGGAAAGAAGGGGAAAAGCAGAAAGGCAACAGGGGAGAGAGGGGAATGGGAAAATATGGAGGATGATGAATGAACCTGCTGTAAATAGGGAGGGAGGGTGCAGAGGGGAGGGGGAAGAGGGGGGAGAACCAAGATACATCATGTATAGGTACAGAATTAATGTAATGAATGTGACCATTGTATGTAGAATGTACCAATACATGTTCTTGGTTTAAAATAAAAAAATAAAAAAAAGAAAAGGCTTTACATAAAAATCTTGTCCTCGACTGTAAGTTGGCAGATCATCTTAGCAGTTTTCACTAGTCTATTTTCATAGTATACTTATCTCCTTTACTTATCGAAGAAAGTTACAAATTCATTCTCACTAAAGGGTAAATGGCTGGATGTAGGGGTACATGCCTATAATCCCAGCACTCGGGAGGCCAAGGCAAGGAGGTCACTGTGTGTTCAAGGCCAGCCTGGGCTACATAGCAAGACCCTGTCTCAAAAAAATAAATAAATAAATGAGATATAAATGACTGATAACCTTTATAATATGCCAGGAAATATTTGCCTTTGCCTTTTAATGGAAGACGTAATTAGCTGTTAGGAATTCATTGTCAGATTGTGGTTGTTAGCTATGCAATAGTATTTTGAAACTGGGCATCAAATGCGGCTTTTTGGAAACTCAGATATTTGGTACAAATTTCCCAAGCCTGACCCTAGCACTTTGCAAATGAGAAAAGTGGAGTCTTTGCCTACACCTTCAATCCATGAGGCCAAATATATAATATATACGTGGTGCCTCATGCATCCACTTAGGAGCTGTATATGAGGAATCTTTTAATTATTTAAGATTTAAAACTCACCTACTTCCCAAAAGAATTTGAAAACATTTAAGGAAGTTAAGATAATTTGGTTAAAAACAGAATAGAATCAGTTTTCAGTAGCCAAAAGATAAACATAAATACATTACTACAGTGGAGCAATGACTTTAGTTTCCCTCTCAGGACACAGTATTATTTTTTAGCAATTAAAGCACGTGGATTGATTGTATCCTCCCTAGCACTTCCCACAGTAGGTGTTCAAAATGAACAAATTTAATCAAAGTGCACCAATTTTAAGGTTTGGCTACCTCTCTCTCAAGAAATTTGAGGAAATCAATACCCAAATTACAAAATATTTTGTAAATTCCAAAGCAATAGTTTATTCTGACCATTACTTTATTTTTCCACTAAGCCATTTAAAGCATCTCAGGCCTGAAGTAGATTCTGTGTTATCACTTTCTAATGTATTCACAACTCAACAGCCCTCCCTTCCCCTCACCTCCCCATCATATGCTCCACATAGGTCAAATTTGGTGTCAAGCAAATTAAAGTGTTATTTTATTATACAAAGTAATTGTTTCTGTATTAAAAGGCCATTATGCTGAATCAGTTATGTTGGTGATTATGCCATTAAGAGTGTGGGGCTATCAGTTAAGCTGAATGCCCATTTTTGTGAAAATCTCCTTTAAGCTGTCCTATCTGTGGCAAATCATTCTTAACTGGGTACTCCAAATGGTCTGGGTACCTCAGATGTATTTTTCTAAGCCATTAACACATTGAAACCCCTTCCCCAATTCTCTGGTGGATCATTAATTAACAGGATAAGAAGGAAGAACCAGGCCGCCCATTGTGATGTGGCTGGGACTAACCTTCCAGTTGTGATGGGGCTCAGAATCAGCCAGCCATAGGAAGAGATCTTTTATTCACAGCAAATGTGCTATCATGGGAAGTGGGGAGGAGAGGGATTTTTTTGACTAGTGCCTTTAGTAAGAGACTTTAAAAAAATCTGTTGGATAATCTGTTGAATACTTCTTTGAAACCTTCATGGAATCTCAACATCATTAAGGAATTTTGAGGCAAATGTATTAGCTTGTTCTTTAAGAAGTTCCTGTATTATATTCGGTAATTCGATGTTTACAAATCCCGCCGAGTTTCTGCTTATACAGATGGAGGAAAGAAGCTTAGAGAGAAGAATCTACCCAAACCCTCACAGCATCTTGAAAGCTCTATCAAAGATCCACCCAAGTTTGCCTCCAAAACCCAGACTCCTGTCATGGACCAACTCCCCAAAACCACAGCAACCCAGCTTCAAGGTTACATTTTACACCGGGGGTAACGTCTCAGCACACACCTAAGACCTAAATGGTTAATTATAAAGCAACAAAACTCTATAAAATTCCCAGAAATAGACAAAATCTATTTGTGATACACACACACTCAAGAACACTCAAAGAAATCCTGTCTTTGTTCCACACAAGGCTCAGAATCCTTCCCAAATTAACTGAGAATTCTTCCCAAATTAACCTATACGTTTATTTAAATATAAATCATATAAATTATACACTTCTAATGCAAATTCCAACAAGATCTTTTTGAAACTTTGAAAACTTATCCTAAAGTTCATCTGGAAGAACAAACATTTTTTTAAATTCTTAAAACAAATAAAAATAAAATTTAAAATGTGTGGTGCTGTCTCAGAAATAGACAGACTGATCAGATGACCATGGTAGGATCCAGAAAGTATATGTGGATATTCAGTACATAGTCAAGGAGTATTTTATATCAGTGGGACTAAGATAGATTATTCAAGAAATGGTCTTGAAAAAGCTAGCTAGCCATTTGGAAAAAATAAATAAATAGAGCTAGATCCCAGCCTCATTCTTTATACTGAATTAAATTGCAGTGGGATCAACAATTTAAATGTAAAAATTGGAACAGTAAGAGTAATAGAGGAAAAACAGATGAAGCTTTTTATTACCCAGGGAAAAATGACAGCTTTTCTTATCATGAGTCAAAGGCCAGAAATGAAAAGAGGGAAAACTTGATAAATTTTATTTCGTAAAAAATGTAAAGCCCCTATAAATTAAAAAAAAGAAAAAAAGACAAATGATAATCTAGGGGAGAATATTTACAACAAATATGATTTTTAAAGAGTTAGTATCACAAATCTTTAAAAGGGTATATAAAATACTTTATATTCTAACATTGTTTAATTTTTTTACAATGAACATATGTTTTTCTACTGAGAATAATAAAGCTGTTTTTATTTTTAAAAGAAATATTTGTTTAACCATACTTACTTCCTCTAGCATATAATTCTCAATATTTAAAGGAACCAAACAATAAGTTTAGTTGCGCATTTTTAATCCCTAAACACAGAGATTCTCAAAATTGGTTGTGCAATTCTTTGCACTGGGGCGTTTTATCATTGACTTGGGGAGAGAAGAATTTGCCTTTCAAATGCAAGAAGTGTGTTGATGACTTGGAGTCTGCCGACCTTACTTTGAAAGCTATTGCAGGGGCATGAGAAGTACTTTGGGAGACCACCTCTAAATTACCAGGAGTCATAGACATACTCAGAGCTTCTCAAAACAAAACCACAAAAGAATTGCTGCCTTTGACTCATAGCTTTGGTGGCCCCTTTAGAGCTGATGCTAAAAATGTCATTTGTTGCCAAATGAACCTATTATCTAGATTTTTATCACTCGTCTTTTACACTTTGTGCCAGGAAAATAATTCTAGGAAGTGCCATTGAATTCTCTGAAGCTCCACGGTGTTTAGTATGGTGGCTGGGTCTTCCTCAGTTGAGTGACTCTTACAAGAACTCAGTCTTCTGTGTGCAATTTCAATTTCACTGACCAAAAATGCCACATGCTTTCTAACACGAGAAAAAAACATTTGATTCTTTCTTGGAATTTCCCTGCTTCACCATGACAATTTGATTTCTCCACAAACTTGTAGTGATCTTTGCAAGTTTTTACTGGCCTCTTCTTCCTCAGTTTCCACCCAGTGTCAGGAGCTTCCTAAGCTTTAAGGGTTGCAACACTAGTACAGCTCATCAGGTGCATGTTAGATGAGAAAATTAAAATTTCAAGTTAATTGATGACAAGTCTGTATTATGAGAGATCTTCAAGTAATTGTGTGTTTAAAGGACATAATGCCTCAAAATTTATCATTTTTTCCTAATTATTTCCTTTATTTTCTTTTAGAGATAAGAATTAGATCCTATCACCTACATATTGAGGCTTATATCATTTCTCTTTTTATATGACAGGTATTTTAACATACTAAATAAAAAACAATCCTGTAGTTTTTAAAATTAATTTAATTTATTGGTGCATTTTAGATATACATAATGGTAACATTCATCATAGGGAATTTGTACCTGTACATGATATATCTTGATTCTTCTTTCTTACCTGTTCCCCTCCCCTCCCTTCAACCCCTCTTCCTCCTACAGCATTTTTATTGTTTATTTAACGTTAGATGCTTCCTTTCTTCCTTGCATTCATTTGACTAATCCTTGTTGGATACCTGGATGTGAGCCAGTTACTTTGTTAGAACATGGGTACATAAACACTTTTTGAACACTGAATTCTGAGTGTTACAACTTTCTTCTCTCCCGAGCTTCTTCAACGAGTCAAATTCCACAGCTGCAACATGGCTCCAGAAATATCAACTATACAACTACTCAATAGTCTCAACAATAACAACATTGGCCATAAAAACAGCCACGAACACAGTTTGTAGTAGGTAAATCTTTGAAACAGCCCAAATGCCCATCAACCAAGGAATGGATAAAGAAAATGTGGCTTTTTTTAAACAATGGAGTACTACTCTGCCATAAAGAATGATAGGCTTGAGATATTTCAAGGTAAATAGATGCATCTTGAGACCATACTCTTAAGTGAAATAAACCGGAGACACATGTTTAAATACTGCATTGTTTTCTCTGGTGTGAGAAATTGAAAGTGTAATAAAGACCAAATGTATTATATTGGGAAAGGGAAGAAAGTGTTCAAATGGGAAAGGGAACAAGGGAGGGGGAGGGGGAAAGGAGCAGAGGGACAAGAGAAATAAGAAATGGAAGGAAAAAATGCAAACAAAGCTTTTGTAAATAAAGAAGGAAGATGGGGTGAAGGGAGGGGAATGGGGAAAAAAAGAAGCAACAAGATATATCATGTACAGGTACAAATCCCCTATGAGGAATGTTATCACTATGTACATCTAAAATGTACCATTAAAATAAATTTTTTTTAAAAAAATGGTCATGAGAAAACTTTAGGGTGATGTCTTACCAGTTGAGGACAAACAGCATTTTTTAATGAATTTTTTTGTAAGCTTATGCCTTTTTTTTTTAAGTTTAGTTTTTTTGAGACAGGGTCTCACTATGTAGTTTAGGCTGAACTTGAACTCACTATGTAGCTCAGGCTGGCCTCAAACTCATGGTGATCCTCCTGCCTCCGCCTCCTGAATGCTGGAATTACAGCACCACCAACCCCAGCTAAGCAGCATTAATTTCATCTGTGCCCATGGCTTCAGCTGGATACCCTTGGCTCTCCCAGTCTTCGCTGGTATAGAAATGCCCAAGTTTCTTGACATTGATGATATATATGACATATTCTGCGGTTCTCTACTTCATACCGGTTTGAGGGACTTTCTTCCTCACAATGACCAAAGAACAATCTTTATAAGTGGATGATTGAAGAAAGATTCTGATGTCTACAAAGCCTACAGGTCCCAAAAGTTCTGACAATAATTTGATCCTTCTTGTCAAAAGTAATGAAGGATTCATTGAAAGCACATGCTGACCTCCAAGTGAATTTTATGTAATTCCCTCAATTATTCGACTCAGAGTTTTTCCAAATTGTATCTGAGGTTATCTAGAAGGAAACAAAAGAAACACAAGCAGATGGCCCCTGGGACAAAACGCATGCCATAATCTCTCTCATGATCGGGAATTCACCTGGGAAATGGAAGAGTTTGTGAAATTCTTTAATTATTGAAGAAGATTGTCTTGCCAGCCCTATTTGCCACTGTTTGCAGTCTTGAATTTTACGAAGGAAAGTGAGAAGTCAGAGGAGTTCTGCTGAAATCTCGCAGAGTCCACCATCCATCCCACACATTGATACTGGGAATTTCCAAAATCGCTTCTTGTGAGACTGTCCCATACATGGAACCTGCAGCAAAGAGCTCCAGAAGGACTCCCGCCTGAACTAAAATTGGTGTGGAGCAAGCCCTGCCCACTGAGAATAAAATTCTAACTTTCTCAGAAGTCAACAGGCAGCAAACGGTTCTTGACAATATGAAGAAAAAGAACTTTATGACATCTCAACAAATATTTGCCACGTGATAAATTAATGTGATCTAATTCCAATTCTCCCATGTCAATAGGCTATTACCAAAATTCACCTGAGTTCAGTGTGATCTGGGGCTCAAACATTTTTTATCCTAACAGGACTTCCTACTTTGCAGTCTGACTTCAGCGCACTGATCAAAGCCTCAGCGCTGAGCTCTCCCCATAATGCCGAGCAGAGAACTTCGTGGGGAAAATTCGCTCTCACACATCAGAAGTATCCTCTGTGATCCAAGGCCACGTTGGCTGGAGCAGGAAAATGGGCACACAGCTGTGAGCTGCAGTGTACGATGGTTAACTCGGCAATGTGTGTCAGTATTTAATGTCTGTCTCTTTGTCCCAGTGTTTCTACTGCTAAGAACTTATCCTAAGAGCATACTTGTGCAAATTTGTAAATGAAAAGGTGTGAGGTTATTCACCGCAGTGATGGCTGAACTAGCACGCATTTAAAAATGCTACAACCACACCCTGGAATTTCATGCTGTTATTACAAAGTATGCAACAGACCCAGATGTGCCTGAGGACAGATACTCAATATATCAGTAAGAGAAAGTACAAGACATTGAAGAGTAATGTCGGCATTAACCTACTTGTATAAACAAAGAGTAGAGACACACATGTGTATATGTATAAAAATTACCATCAGAAACCAGGCATGGTGGCACACACCTACAATTCCGGAACTCTGGGAGGCTGAGGCAGAAGGATCAAGTTCAAGCCTACCCTGGGCAATTCAGCAATTTAGGGAGACTCTGTCTCAAAACAACAAAATTTTTATAGGGCTGGAGACATAACTCAGTGTGAAAGCCTTAGGGCCAATCCCTAGTACTGAAAAAAAAATTACTGGAAGAATATACAAAAATATTAATAGGGGTGTAACAGTGGTTGTAACAGTATAGAAGTGAGGTGTGGAAGGGAAATAGAATTTTATCTTTTATTTCATACAGTTCTGCAATGTTTGAATTATTTACTTTTAAATATATTACTTTTATGATTTTTAGAAGTATTTTCCAGCCCCTTACCAAACTTTCTTATTTTATCTATTCTAGTTTTCAGCCACAAGTTTTTTTCAGGACTAAGTTTACTTATTTTATATTAGTTCTCTCTCAAAAGCGTATTTCCCAAGCTTATTTTCACCAAACCACTTTTTTCACTCTAAATATGACCTTTCCTACATCTTGAACTTATGATTAACCAGAAGAAACCACCAGTATTCAGAGCCCTCCCAATCTACGTATTTTACAAAAAGTTCATATGGAAAAAAAAAATGCTAACTCAATTGCTAAGTCACAACATCAACAGACATTGGCAGTGCCACTGTGCCATGATGCAGGAGGTCAAAGACCACTGTGCCCTGCCCTGGGAGTCACAGTGCAACTTATTTGGGGCAGTTCTGGTTCTGCCTTTAGGACCGCGAGCACTCGGATCTCAAGACAACCGCCATTAGCCCCGGATCATTGCCGCGATAGACCCAAACAACTCCAGTCTATCGTGTCAATGTGTATTCGGGGAGTCCTTACTGCATGGATCATTGGCGAGCTGCACCATAAAAGCCCTGTAGGAGCCATGGCCATGTGTGGAATCAACGCACACTCGGGGACTTTCTCGTGCCTGGATCATTTACAGCGCATCGTGTCAATGCATACTCCGGGAGCCCTTACTCCTCAGCCTGCGAGTGCTGAGGCCCAACGTACACCAAAAATACTTACAAAATAGTTGTTACAGTGCATACCCAGTATTCACTTTTCTAAATGGCATGTCAGCAAGTTTAGTGTGCAACAAATAACTCCTAAAAGACACAAAACACTCCTAGAGGCCCAACTTCATACATGGACGGTTGGCCTGTGGAATTGCGGCATGGCTGTAGGGGAGTGCGAACAAAGGGAAAAGAAACAGCTTCGCTCCCTAAGCCACTGCCTCTGCTCAGCCTTGTCTGCGTTTTGCATATAAAGCCAACTACTTTCTATTTTTCTGGGCATTTGATGGCTAAGATCCAAAGACCTTCCTCGCCTTTGTTCCAAACCATCTAGAGAGTCACGTAGGAAGGCAGGGGTAGAGCTAGAAAGTTCCTCGGGTCTGCTGTCTCCCCACCAGCATCGTCCAACACAGAACATGAACCATGTGTCGTTTTACATGTTATTTGTAGCCACGTTTTCTTAAAAAGTGAAAAAGAGTCTTTTAATGGATTCTAGTACAGTATTTTATTTCACTCAGTATATCCAAAATATTGTTTAAAGAACCAGTCAATAAAATGATTCACAAGAGGGCTGCTGTCTCCTTTCTATCCCGAGTCATCTCTGCAATCCAGTGTGCATTTTCCACGCGGAGAGCGTCTCCGTGTGGACCGGCCACACTCCCGGTCCCAGACGGGTGGTCAGGGCTGCCCTGGTGGCCGCACAGCCGAGAGACCTGCGGAAATAAGTGGCGGAGCTTAACGCTCATTGTCTCCCTTCGACTACCTATCTCAAGGCAAGTGTGTGTCTGTCTTTCCACCTCATTTCCTCACAGCGACAGCCTTTTCCTAGCAGCCTGAGTGGATGGGTATGTTTAGGTTTCTGTAATCATAAAAATGACCACAAATATGCATACAGAAAGAGGGAAGAAAACGACTCCAGGCCCTTGTGACAGTGCAGTATTAGGCCATCTTTCTTGGAGATGGAGCTGGAGAGGAGAGGAGGGGCTGGCTGCGGGGAGAAGGGAAAGAGGGCGGGCAGGGCCTGAGGGTGAGGGTGGTGGCCTTGCTGCCACCAAAGTGCCCCCCGCGGGGCAGCGGGCCACTTCCTCTCGGAGTCTGCGGGGTCACCGGCAGTCACCAGACCCGCGAGGGTCCCTGGGATCCGGGGTTGAGTCTTGCCACGCACACAAAGCGGGAGGGAGGAGAGGTGAGGGAGACGGAGACAAAGGCATCCGCGCCGGGAAGCGGGCGGGGAGCGGGGCGCCCGCGGCTGTGGGGGAAACGGGGCGCGGCGGCGGCGGCGGCGGGGCTCGCGGGACGGGCGGGCGGGGGCCGGCTGGGAGGGAGGGAGGCGAAACGGGCAGGTCGATTTGAATATCAGGCTCTGCCACACTCGGGGCGCCGCTGACAACTTCATTACCTCCGCATATAAAAATGACTGCCGGCAATGCAAATGGCTCGCGCGTCGCAGCCGCCTGCTCGCTCCCCGCGGGCGGTGGGAAGCGCGGCCCGGACGCGCGCTGAGCCGCGGGGCGCGCGGCGGAGAGGGGCGGCCGGGGCCCTGCGAGCTAAGGCTTGCGGTCCGTGTGGACCAGGTGCCCTGCCTCTTGACTCTGTCATCCTATTGATGCTGGAAAGGCCAGAACGGTAGTGCTCGGTGGGTGCCATGTGTAGCCTTGAACCGATGGGAAAGGGTCCGAGTCCGCTGCCCAAGTGCATGGGATCAACTCGGATGGACATAAGCACCCCCAGCGCCCCCATTTTCCTCCACTGAGCAAGCAGGGAAAGGGAACATGCTGCTTGTCCGTGCCCTCCAAACCATCGTGTCCTGCCGCCACCAGAAGGATGCTGAGACACTGTGCAGGACCCGCCTCCCCAGTCCGAGGCCTGGCTGAGTTCCTGCTAAGGAAACCGAGGCAGGTCTTGTGCAGAAAGACAAGTAGCCTCTACAAGAGCTTTTCTTCTTTGGTGCAGAGATAGAGGGGAGGACTCCTCAGCAGGAAGTCACCTTCACTTTGTGAACTCCTGGAGGGTAGGAGCTAGGTCGTTTTAATTAATAACAGCAGCAGCAGCACAACAATAATAGGGCTCACCTTTTGAAGATGTATTAATTGCAAGGTATTGCCAGCTGCTCTACCTACATTAGTTCTGTCACAACAACGCTATTGCCCTCCTGGAAACCGCAGGTTAGCAAAGCCTTGCAAGGCACCCAGGGTAACCCGGCTAGGAAAGGGTCTGTGCATTTCACCACTCTGCAGGATCTCTTTCTGGGACCTTCTTTCAGGTCACGCTGTGGTTCTGCATATATGCTAGCCCTTCCTCCCTCTCTCACCACAGCCAGGGATAAACCCTAGGTGGTCTAAATCTGTACAATCAACCCTTTCCCTTGCCCAGGGATTGGCCTGAAAAAGAGTGAGATCAGTCCTGGCCAAGACCATGTGAGGGGACATTTGCCTGGGAGTCTAGGAAAGACTTCCTGGTCTTTAAACAAGAGACCATGAAGTAATTCTCCTCCTTCTGACTCCCACCTGGTAATTTAGAGCTAGGCAACAAAGCTCCCCTTTGTGGAAACTGCAGAGGTGAGAGCAATGGAAATGAGGGTTAAAGTTTAGAAAACCACATACAGTACTTCCCTTATCTCTACCAGTGATGAAATCATGCTACTGCGTGTTAACTCACAAATACACTTAAGGTTAATTCCTTCTGAGAACAAGAAAAGATACAAAGAAGTAAACAAATAAAACTCCAGAAATTCAGTCCTGTCTCTCCCCCACTCTGCTTCCATCTCTTCCTCAAAAGTTGTGTGTTGCTGGGCTCTGACAGGGAACTTCACACGGTACTGCCAGCTTCTCCTTGCACTCATCTCCAGCCTCATCCAGATTCAAGGCTCTGGGCAGATTGCTTCCTCTCTGCTCAAAGAGACATCTCTTTGCTACACGACTGGGCATCTCTTCCTTCCCGGAGCATCGGACTGCCTCCAGCTGCCCTGCACTCATGCCCCACACCGGCTGACCTTGACTGCTGTGAAATGCTGTTTACTGGCCTTGAGTCCTCCTCTCTTTGCAGAACTCCCATCTAGTTTTGAACCTTTTGGAAAGCAATGTCTATTTAACCAGTTGTGTACTAGTTTCTTTCGGGAACTGCTCTAAAACCAAAACCAAATTAGAATGGAAAATAGACTTTTATTGTTTAATTAAAATCATGCACATTTTTCATTAAAATATTCAAAAATTATACAAAATAGGTATTATATGTTTTATTCATTCAACTAGAGTCAACAAATGGTGAGTGGCTCAAATAGTTGTTTCCCACTACCTTGAAAAGGAAGCCCCAAGACCTTCAAGACCCTCCCTGGTCTGCACCTAACCCAGGCCCAGCTTTGTCTCCCACTCTACATCCCCAAATCATACTGTTATATTTTCCCTCTTATGACCTATGCTGCAGTTCTTGTTGTGTGCTCTGCATTCTCTAAAATCCCCTGGAACTCCATCTCCAAATGTTCAAATACCACGGATCCTCCCAGGCCAAGATAAAATACCACCTCTTTCTAGAAACCATCCCTTCCTCCTATGCAATGGCACTAAATATTGATTTACTTAGTATTTGTTCTCAGCAGTATTTACCATATGTTGTTTACTGACCCCTGTATTCCTAAAATAATGCATATTTTCAACAATTGGAGGACTATTATTGTGCAAACAAGTAAAGTGGGTGTTAAATATTATCTGAAGAATTGTTTAAACTTATATTCAACTTAAGGATGAGCTGTTCTCTTAGATGTGATAAAGCTTTTTCTACCTCGTTTTTGTTACCATCACACTGAGTAATAGAAAACCTGTCTCCACTAACTTCACCAACAAGATGTAACACCCCATGTAGGAAGTACAAGGTGGCAGATGCCAAGGTTGGTTAATAGAGTGACTTTAAAATGTTTAATGTTTTCAAGGACCCACATTCTCATCTTTCCACTCTGCCATCCTCAGCCAATTGACTTTGTCCTTGGATAGTTCTCTTCAAGGTCTCAAATGGCTGTCATATCTTCCAGCTCATTTTAAAACATAACAAAGTCCAGGCAAAAAAGATGGACCATTCTTACCTTAAATTTCTTAAGAGTGGGGAAAACATACCAGAAACCCCTTAGAAGGTCTTTCTTTATAACTCAGATCTGCCAGAACTGGGTCATAAGACTACCTCTAAACCATAACTACAAAAGGAGGTGAGGTTGGTTGGGGATTCTGTTCAGTGGTAGAGTGCTTACCTAGCAAGTGCAAGGCCCTGAGTTCGATCCCCAGCATTTCCCCCAAAGAAGGTGAGATTTTCATAATTGGTGACTAATCAAGATTTACCCCTCAGTTGTATTAGGGAGGGAGAAGAAGGGTGGTAGACCAGAGGATAGGACAGGTAGTAGCAAAGCAGAAGCTGAACTTTAGCCTGTTTCCCAGGCATCTATTCCTGCATATTAACCACCTCCAAGCTTAGTGGCTTAAAAAATTTTCTATATATATATATATATAATATAATATATGTGTCCTATATACTATGAATATCTATCTATATCTATAGATAGATATTATATCTATATCTATAGATATAATAAGGATTTCTGTAGGGTAGGAATTTTTAAAAATGGTATATACTGATTTAGTCAATAGCAAGCTGATTAACTGAATTCAACTGATAACTTTCTTAAGAGGTGATAAAATCACATTTGCCCTTTAGCTTTGCTTTTTCCTCCTGAATAACCAGTCATATTACAGATTCCACACTGGATTTTTCCTTTAACAATAATAATGCCTGACTGAATTAAGCCATTTTTGTCCCAAATTTTTTCATTTGTAGACATCTGAGAATTAAGTCAGGAGAATAGCAAATAATTTTTGACTTGGTAAATAATTTGATAACTGGATTATTCACCATCAGATTATCACCTTAGTGAAACCTATGTTACAGAAGCACTTGAAAACAAAGTTGTTAAATGGTCAGTCACCTCTTTTTATCAAGGTAGGTAGGAAAATTGTAACATATGTCCTTCATTTTGTAAAATCACTTCCTTTTCCTAAATAGGCTTCCTAGATCTCTTTAATTTTTATATATGTAAGATAAGAGAGTTCTTAAGTGGTGGCTTCAGTACTCATGTCATTTACTGATATAACATGTGGGCTTCCTTTTGTGGTTATATCTTCCATCTTCTAATATATGTGTAACTCCCTCCACAACAACACCCCATCAGATGGTGAATGTTCATACAATAGTACTAACTCCCTCCCACTCCTTTCCAAGATGCCCATGGAACTGCTTGTACATGATCCAATATACTCCAATGCTATCTCTCTAATCAGAGACTATTAAAGCCAGAACTGCAGTCTTCTTATCTGATAGGTGAAGAAACTGAGACCCTGGACTTTGAAGAATTTTCTGGAAGTTGTAACACTAGTCAGTGGTAAAATGAGACCTCACCATCTTGTTTTCTAGTTGGTTGCCCCTTATGTAACGCAATGCTAATAATGATTAACTTTAAAGACAGGAGTGATTTAACCAAGTGATCAAGTCAGATCCTTTAACATGGAGATGGAGCTCATCCAGGTCCTTGTGGGTGCAGAATTTGCACTATGTCCTCAGGGACCAAAAGCCAGCTTAGCTCCAGCCCGTCTTACCCAGATAGCTGGTCTGCTCTTCCAACTCCGCTGATAGTTACCTAAGGTCTCTCCATACCCCTGTTTCATTGTATGCCCCAGCATCCCACACAAACTCTCAGGGACATACTTGACAAATCACTTCTGTCCCAGACCCCCTTGGCCAATGAAGAAAGGAAAATGCAAGAGCGATGCATTGCTGGCCATCTTTTCCCCTTGGTGGTGAATTTAAGGCCAAATCTACTTCAGTCCTAAGAGTGGGTTTTCACTTCCCAAATGTTAGTTGAATTTTCCCCCTTGAAATAATTGTTCGGATTTAGAAACCCTGAGGCCTCTATTTTTTTCAGGGTGGAATTATTCCATTTGCAGCATTCATTCTCAACTCATACCCTTCTAAATAGGACAAAATAAAATATGCTCCAATCCAACAATATTTTTAAATGACTAAAGCGCAATTTAGAAAACAAAGCCTATCCACTACTTCTCTTCCTCTTCTTCCTCTCCTCATCTTTCTTCTTTGACCAACAATTGCTATAATCCACACTAATGAGGTAGACTGAGTTAAGAATTTTCTTCACTTAACATTTCTCATTATTAATAAATTTTGCACTGACAACTATAAAGTGAACACTTTGGATTTATGCACCTAACCTAATTACATATGCCACATGTATGCATTTCATTATTTACTTGACAGATTCATTCCTTGATATCATAAATAATTAAACAAGAATCAAATATTAACAATCAGATACATGTTAATTCTCTTCAAATCTGTAGAAACAAACTATATTTTTATCTTCAGTTCAACAAGCACTGATTAAAATTTCTTCATTAGGCAAATTTTATAAGCAAAGTTCTTGATCTACTTTTACTTTCATTGAAAATTAAGCCTGAAACAAATTATTCAAGGATTACTTCATGGAAAATAAATGAATATAACAGCATTTCTAACAAACCATCGGATTCATAATCTTTCACAAGCACCACTGTATCTTATATATGAAACATTAATCTGTGTGTTTGTTAGGAATTTTCAAATACAACTTTTGTTATGATCTAGAAGCCAGCACCATATTTGTTGCTAGTGGCATGTTACCAGAGATGTTTTGTCTTGTGGTATGATAGTTTCGATCAAACAATTATTTTTAACTTGTTTAAAGAATTATTTCTAGGCATTATGGATAATGATAAAACTCAACTTATCTGAGCTGGAATTTACCCTGAGGTCAAATTATAGATGTTGCTTTTTCCACTTTAATGAGCTAGGTTTAATTTTTTTTTATTCATGTATATCAGCATCTTCATTGATCAAACTATTCTCACATTTTATCAAATTTGTTTTGGTAGAGCATACCACACAATTTCATCATTTAAAAAATATTAAAGATTCATAGATAGCCACATTATTCATAATACAAGATTAATGCCAGGCTGACAGGTTTTTGTAAAGATCTGACTTTTTTTTTCCTAAGTGCACGTACCATATCTATGTGAAACGTACCTCTGATGTTGCATATTGATTACTCTCTTCTCTTCTCTTTTAATGCTAAAGAGAGAATATTATAGAATGATTGTCAGGGTTAGTGTGTCTCTGACCTACACATGTACTATTAATAATTTATGAGCTGATTTGAAATACAGCATCAGGAAACCAACTGAGAACACTGTTTCTGCCTGGAGTGGCACAGACTGGGGGTTCACAGAATGTGCACCCACATTTTGAGGTTCTGTTTGTTAAAAAAAAAAAAAACCCTAGAGAAACAAAAAATGCTTCAAATGCCAGAATTAACTGAATGGAAGGAAGCCATCCTTTTTTGTTAGAAATTTCAAGTGCATTTATCTCTTTTCTTTCTATCCTTTCTATGACATGACATTTCCTTTTTAAATTGCTTAATCAGGTTGGAAACACTAGAAAATCTGAATTCAAATAATATGGAGGTATATATAGCAAATATCAGCTCCTTCTTCTTATTTTCCCCACGCCTTCATACCCTGAGGGTGCCTGGTGGGTTTTCTTCCAGACTCTTTTCCATGCTCATACAGAGAGAGAGAGGTGCAGAGAGAACCCTCACACTTGGATACTGTGCAGCACTCAGCTTTTTCTTCCCAACAAGGCATGGAAAATAGTCTCCCATATCAGCACATCCGCCTACAGATCATTTTTAAACAACAATGGGGTGTTCCATTTTAGAGATGTACAGTGGCTCATTTACCTATTCCCTTACTAATGCATGGTTGAATTCTCTCAAATTTTTCACAATTAAAAAATAATGCCACATGCACAGGACATACATGCTTTAGGAGCTTGCTGGCCTATTCTACTGAAACAGATTCCTGCAAGTGGAATTGCTATGTCAATAACTGATTTTGAGGGTTGGGGATTTAGCTCAGTGGTAGAGCACTTGCCTAGCAAGTGCAAGGCCCTGAGTTCAATCACCAGGACACACCCACCCCCACCTCCACCCCAGAAAACCTGATTTTTAAAATCTCCTTACCTCATTAATTGCTCAAGAATAAATATTCCTAACTGAAAGTGTAAATAAAGTCTAAAATGTATTATATTGGGAAAGGGAAGAAAGTGTTCAAATGGGAAAGGGAACAAGGGAGGGGGAGGAGGAAAGGAACAGAGGGACAAGAGAAATAAGAAATGGAAGGAAAAAATGGAATCGAAGCTTTTGTAAATAAGGCAGGAGGAGGGGGTGAGGGGAGGGGAATGGGAAAAAAGAAGCAGCAAGATATATCACGTACAGGTACAAATCCCCTATGATGAATGTTATCACTATGTACATCTAAAATGTACCATTAAAATAAAATAAAAAAGAATAAATATTCCTATTCGGAATTTAAATAATGTGACATTTCACTGATAAATATGCTTGTAACATGTAAGTGCATTTGTAAAGGAGTATACTTTTAAAACTTTAATAGTGTAATTTAGAAAAAGATTAAAGTTTTAGTTACATTAATTTCATGTGTGAGTAGCTTTATGCAAAAACAAACTAAAGCCTATTTTCTTGTTTTAGCAATATGTCATCAAGCTACATGTCTGTGCATATTATTTTTAACATCAATGTCCAAAACAGCCAGTCTTCATTCAAGCAACGCTACATGTAACTAACACTTTAAAAGTGTATTTATAGAGACTGACAACTCTTCAACTATTGAATGGTTTTCAAAACATATTCAAAGAATTTTATGTTTGAAGACATTTCCTCTAAGAAATCTAATTAAAAACAATGTTGCTGTGTTTATTTGAAACCATCACAAGCAAGTACATTTGTAAAATTCTCTGCTTTTCATCTAAATTGTTTGAAGCCTTCTACAGTGTCATGGTTACCTAGAGTGTCTGTCAAGTTCTATTACATGAACTAGAATATGCTTTCAGGAAAGATACCTTGCATCCGATGACAAGCACTTCCTACCTGCGAGGACTCATAAAAATTGGAACATTGATCATTTCTTGTAGAGATTTTCTTTAGCAAGAAGATAAAAGGGAAATCTCATTATGCCAAATGACTTACTAGTCAAAAGTAGCCAGGACATTGAAACCTGGAAACTAGTTAATGGTTTGTAACAAGTCAGAAATAAAGATGTTCAACCAAGAAAATGACATTAAGCAGCACTAGCTACAAGAGGAAAGAGCAGCCTGTCAGAATCACGCGAGGGCCGTGGTGACAGGTAGACAATAAAATGGGATGACACCGATTCCTCTCAGTGGGGGCATTTTCAACAGCTTTCTCTTGGGAGTTCCCATGCACTTCCTTTGTAGGAAATCTTCACTCTAAAAATGGCAGCAGACCCCTTGGAGGTCTTATTAAAATTCCCCTTCCGTGTTATAAAGTGTGCTGAAGAAGGCAGGTGACAGTATCCGAACGGTTAATTCTTCATTGTATAAAGGAAAATGGGAACAACAGTCCCGCCAGTCAGGTAGCTGGGCAACTGCCATTTCCAGTACTGTTGCACGGTCGGCACTGAGAAATAGGAAATGAGTCAGAGGGGAACAGCGGGCCACAACCCCACCCGAGGTGGCCGACAGCAGCAATACACGCGGAAGCGGCAGGGCGCGTAATGAATATTTCATCAGCAGACTGGTATCCATTATATCTGCAAATGTGTTTCAGATACTACTTTAAACTTCACTAGTGTAGTCTGATGGCAGCATCGGGATGAATATTGTTTGCACTTTTAAGAGAAATTTTCTCTCATTCACTCTCTGCCACAAAACTGTAACTATAACAGTATGTACTACCTCCCTATTATAGACCATAAAGGGAAAGCTGCAAAAGAATTAAAAGTAAGCAAAGAAACCCTGATCACCTAATGAGTTCCTTCTTATTAATCGTTTTGAGAATTGAATTTCTGTGTTATCCAGAATAACGCTATTGCTACTTTCTAACTAAGCCTGTTCTGGTATAAAGTTACATCATTTCATACGTCTGTTTAAAGCCTTATATTGCAACTAAACTAATTTCCAATAGTGTGACAGCTCTTAGAAGAGTCTTCTAAACCATTTCTCTCTTTTTTTATTCTATTCCTATTTTAGGCTTTTTGACAAAATAAACATTTCATAACCTTCTTCAGATAATTTTTTTTCTACTATTGTCATTTCAAACAGTGGGAAGTCTATATTTTCCATATGGCAGTTCTACATTTAAAATTATTTCTGCTATAGATTAGCTGTCCCTTAGCGAGGTATAAAAGACAAAAGCTTAGCCTCTTTAAGGCTGTCTTGACAGCATGCAATATTTACATGGAAAAAAAAAGCAAATATTTGTTCTTTTCATACAAGCTGTCAGCACAAACTTGGGTTGTTTAGAAACCTATTCAGACAGACAGAATTGGCCTTACCACACAATACATGATAAAAGGTCAACAATAAGTAACATCAAAAATTATTTAGAAAGGAAAAAAATTGATATGCAATTTTAGAACCAAAGGTGATCAAACTATTCCATAAATTTTGCAGTGTGCTGGCAATCAAAACTTTTTTGTTTACTCACTTGTTTAAGAACACGTGGGCTTAATTTTAGTTGCTCGCTTGCCAGAGTACTAACTTTAAGTCCATCGCAGGGACATGGGTAGAAGAAAACGTTGTTACCCTAAAAAGTTTCCAACTAAAATTGTTTTTTGGCTCTTCTCTCCAGGGAACTTTCTAATAGCTAATAGGAACGTACTCTATTAGCAAGCTGAGCATTTCCGGTATCACTGCCACCTAATCACGGCCACAGAGTCACCACATCCAGTTGCCCAACCAAGTCAGACTTCTGCTCCAGAAACCAAGAAATTGATCACCTCTCAATATTCAGGAGCAACAATTTGCCAAAAGTAGGGGAAGGTGTCATTTTCCTTCCATCTCTAAGATTCACAACAATACAGCTGTCAGGCTGGGTACAAATTTCACTCACCCCATACTCACTCTCTTCTGAAATCACAAGCACAGAACTTATTCTGCTTCCTGTAGACAGTGTCCCATCTGCTGAACACACATTTAATACACAAACTCCATTTCCAGGAATAATACCTATTGGTATTAACAAGAAAAGAACATCTCTACAAGATTCCCTGGAAAGAAACCATGTCAGTGCCACTCAGTCTAACTTCAAAGACAAGTCCTTGTAATTACTTTCTCCTCTTCGTTGCCCTGTCTAGAGAAAGCAACAAGATCGGGAGAACCTATCCATTTTCCCCGGATACCTTCCAAAATGCACATCTGTTTTGCAGGCTGGGAAATTTCATTATCTGTATTTGTATTAGTAATTCACTGCACAAAGAGAGCAGGGGGCAAAGGAGGAGAGCAAGCATGGAAGTGAACATCAGACAGACAATTGTATATATGCAAATGCTTGCAAATTTATGCCAGAATCTCCCTATCTATAACCAAGCAACATGGAAGTCTATTCATCCCTCCAGCTTCTTTGCTGCCAAATGCGATTGTGGTTTTGGAGGAAAATATTCAGAAAACATTGAACTTTCAGCCACCAGGATGAAATCTAACTCAAAATCTATGACATCAAAGACTAAATGCCTAAATAAAATCAAGAATTTTCTAGAAAAGCAGGAGATAATGCAACCTCGTGGCTACACAGGATGAAAAACAAGATGGTTCGTGAGAGGTGGAGGGTTGGGGGTAGGACGTGGCTGCAAGTAGCTCTTGAGCCCAGCTGACAGAACTGGAATGTTGCCTCTTGTCTTGGAGGCTCTGTATTTGCATAAATGGCCTGGGCAAGAAGGCATGTGAAAAACTAGAAACAAGCATGATAAAGAAAATGCCCCAAATTGAAAACAAATACAAAGTGCTCACTTTCAAATGAATATGCATGGTGATTGAAAACGACAGCAAGAATCATCATGTATTTTGTTTTGTCTTGAACTCACTTCTTCCTAAATAATGGTGATAGAAAGTTTCAAAACTTCCTTTTGTCTTACGTGTTTATTCTATTCACTGGAAATCAGTAATAGTAATAACACACATATATCTGTCTCTCACAAACAGTAATTCAGTCCATCCACAAAATTACGCTTGGAGGTAGGGTCAGTTACACCTATTTTACAAGTAAGGAACCCAGGGCTCAAAAAAAGTTCCAAAAAAGGGGGGTTGGGGATTTAGCTCAGGTGGTAGACTGCTTGCCTAGCAAGCACAAGGCCCTGAGTTTGATCCCAAGCAGCACCCCCAAAAAAGTTTTAAAAAAAAGAACCTAGGGCTCAAAAGTTCATAGATTTACTCAAATTTATATAACTAATAAGTAGCAAGATTGGAAATCAAACTCTCCTGATTGACTGAATTTTAAGCACTACCTTACTGCTGTGGTTTGAACATCTCGGAAACTTCTTTTGGAATTCAGTTGCCATTCTGACCGTGTTAAGAGGTGCGGCCTTTAAGAGGTGATTCAGGCACAAGAATGCCAGCCTTGTGAAAGGATTAAGGCTGTTATTATAATGATAAGTAAGATTCGGATAAGAGGATGAATTTGGTCCAGTTTCTCTGTCTCATGGACATGCACATACCATTCCGCCATGTTGTCCTGCAACAAGAAGACCCTCACGAGATGCAGCCCCTGGCCTTGGGCTTCCCAGCCTCCAGCACTGTGAGCCGAATTGATCATCTATAACTCACCCAGGAGCTGACAACAGATGAGGACGTAGACCATCACACTGTGCTATATTCCCAAATGTGCAAATGTAACAGTCTTAACCATCGACATCTCTCTGCAAAATTTCACTCTGCTGCCCACTGCTGCCTTCTGGAACCCTTCTGTTTTCTGTATTCCTGGGATTCTCTTCATTTATTTTCCTTCTAACTCGCAGATCTTTTGTCTCCTCCAGGATCTCCTCTGCCTCAGCCTTCTGTCCACCCTTCTCTAAGTCTCTGCCATCAGAGAGCAATCTTGACCACTTCTATTTCTACATGCTTTGATTCAACAAATAGCTTTTGAGCATCTTCTAGGTGCCAAGCACTGGTCTAGCCATACAGGGCACCACAGAGAACAACGGCCTCTCTTCCTGCACAAGTGGAGCTTTATTGTCATGGGGGTACAGAGGAGACAGGTAAAGGCAAATAACTATCCATTTAGATACGGGTGATACGTGCTACAAAGAGTATACAGCAGGAAACAGAGATGGAAGGGAACAGGATGGGAGTTGAGAAGGAGACTGAATTTGAGGTCAAAGAAGTCCTCCTGGAGATGACAATTGTGTAAAGATGTGTAATTCTTTTTGTGGAAGATTTCCAAATTTGCATCCCTGACCCAACCCCACATTTCACCTCTAGCCATATCATCTCTTCCTATACCCATATTTCTTTTTTTTAATTTAAATTTTATTTTAGTGGTACATTTTAGATATACATAACAATAATATTCATCATAGGAAATTTGTACTTGTACACAATGCATCTTGCTTCTTCTTTCCTATTCCCCTCTGCTTCCCTCAACCTCTTCCCCTCCTTATTTACAAAAACGTTGTTTCCATGTTTTTCTCTCTATTCTCTTTTTTTTTCCTTGTCCCTCCTTACCTTCCCTCTCCCCCCTCCCTTGTTCCCCTTCTCATTGGACAATTTCTTCCCTTTTCTGAGGATAATACATTTTGGTCCTTATTTACACTTTCAGTTTCTCACACCAGAGAAACAATGCAGTAAATGTGTGTCTGATTTATTTCACTTAAGAGTATGGTCTCAAAGTGCATTCCTTTACCTAGAAATGTCTCAAGTTCATCTTTCTTTGTGGCAGAGTAATACTCAATTATATAAAAGAAAAACCATACCTTCTTTATCCATCCATTGGTTGATGGGGATTTGGGCTGTTTCCAAGATTTAGCTATTACAAACTGTGCTACTATAAACATGGGTATTCATATACCACTGTGGTATGATGCTTTTAATCTTATACCCACATTTCAAAGTCATTGCTGCCACCCTGAATTCCTCCCCCTCCTCCTGTGCTCCCACTTGGATTAACAGCAGCACCATCCCTGACGCCACAACACGCACACAGTCGATGAAGACGTACAAATCACCTTCCAGGTGAATGACTATTCTGGGTTCTTGTAAAAGCTATGTTCTCTTCAGAATCTATGTCCGGGGAAACCATGAAGGGAAATGATGAAAGATGTAGACAGAACTGGGTTGCCTCCCAGCTCCTCGGCCAATCAGGAGTCGGTCTGTCCAGGTAGGGGGATAACATTACCCACCTCAGATCAAAGTTATGGAGATGAATGCAACAGCACAGGTGAGGTGAGCAAGTGGGAGAGCGAACAGACAAACTGTGAGTGATGTGCTTCCTGCAGGCTTAAACGGCCTCTTCTCGTCACCACTCGGCTCTATTACCTTTCAGGCAGCAGCCAGGTGGTTTCCCAGAATTCCAGGTTTGCATCTTGCCCTGCCATCCCAGAGGATGAAAGAGGGCTTCTTTTTTCAATAGTGGCAAAAAAAAAAAAAAAAGGCATTGGTTTTGATAGAGTCATATGTCTACTTCTGAACCAATCACTTGGTCCAAGACCGGCACTGATCAGCCAGTCTTGGGGTACAGCCCTCACTGGGGATGAAGGTTGAACCACTGGGATTGAGTTTGAAGGGGGAAGTTCCTGAGGAATATCAAGAGACATGGAGGAAAATCGGAGGCTGGGGGTTACACAGTTATAATTCCAATTACCAGGGAGGCTGAAGCAGGAGGATCACAAATTCAAGGCCAGCCTGGGCAACTTAGCAAGAGCTTGTCTTTTTTTCTTTTTTTTTAAATTTTGGTGCTGAGGATTGAACTCAGGGCCTTGCACTTGCCAGGCAAGAGCTCTATCACTTGAGCTAAATCCCCAACCCCGAGAGCTTGTCCTAAAATTTTAAAAAAGAGTCTGCAGATGTAGCTCAGCTCAGTGGTAGAGCATGCCTGGGTTCAGTTCCAGGGCTACAAGAAAAGAGAAAAAGGAGATGTGGAGAAAGAGCACAGTGAGCAAATAAGACAAAGGCTACCCGTGACTCTCACTTATGTACCTAATTCACTCGGTTGTCATCATTTACACATGCCGCACATCGACTTTCTCTTCCCTACAATCTTTGTCTCAACTAATTTCACAGGGGTACAAGAAAGCAAGATCTGGGGTGCTTCTCCAAGCCCTTCTGTCTTGCTGCTCCACTTCTGTCTGCTCCAGAAATTCATATTTGCAGAAAGCACAGTAAGCCTCACCGCAGCCGCTCAGGAGATCTCTACTCCACGTCAACACTTGGATTTTACTACAGCACAGAAACGCGCTTGCTCTTTCCTCGGACAATTTAATTTCAATCTCTGTAGCCTTTCTCAAGCCTCTGTCCTTCAATTCTTAACCTGGAGGTGGCAGCTGCCCAGCCTTGCTTATGGCTAGATGTGGCTGTGTGACAGTTCGTACCAAGATATGTGATAATGCATCCCACTTCCAGGTCATCTGCTTGAAGACTTCTGGAGGTGGATTTTAAATAATACTGCAAAGAAGGAGGGCATTTTTGGAAGGATATAAACGATATCTGTTCCACCATGTGAAGATAACTATTGCAGCTATGTGATGGGCACACTGGGGATATGGGATGTGTGACACTGCATTATCCCCACATTTGTGTTTGTTTCAAAATTCTTTTTGGGAAATAAAAGGTGCTTGTGCCAGTTAGGATCCTCTTTTCCTCCTTACAGGCAGAGATGAGGCTGAGGACCGACCTGGGGAAGTACACATTGCCAGTGTCAGGGCTGCTCCACCGGCCAGGTCCTGGAAGACTTCCTGGAGCCAGCCTCGCCCACCTGCCTTGAAGAGTTACTCAAATGAGAAACAGACTCCTGTCCACCTTGAGCCACTGCAATTTGGGGACACTGCCACAATTTCAGTGTTCTTGGGTTACTCTACCTCCTTATTTACTCCCATTCTATTCCACAACAGTCTCCCTTACTCTGCCAGACAGTATAATCTCCCCTGCCTTCACCAACCCTTCACTTTGTTCTGATTCTCTCGTGAGTGAGCAGTGTTAGAACTCAATAAATGTCTACTATGATTACATTTTTCTGTTGCTGTGGAGTTCGAGCTGAACCTCAAGCTCTACCAATATCTAGACTCCACTAAAACAATCTTAAAATAAATTAATTGTTCATCATCTAGCTTACTGTCAAAACCCTTACATGAAGGTCAGATTTGAGTTTGGAGACCAACTGTTTAATACTATTATGGAGCAACTTTTGATTCAGAAAAGTACCATGAATTATTGTACCAAAACTTAGGAGGACAGAGTAAGGTTGAAAACCTTTCAACTACAAAACGAAAGGTTAAGGAAATTTTTTTTCAAAAAATATAAATACAGCTGGAGTTTTATACTCTGTCCAGAGGTTCTTAGAAATACAGTTGAGTCTCACACAGCAGCTTTTAGGTAAGTTCTCCTGAAGGGCAGGAGATGGACTTGGCAGGCAAACCCACAAAAAAGAAAGTAAAAATTGGACGCAAGATAGCGTGCACTATTAATCGAACCTAAACATCAGGAAGCTGTACCCACAGGGATAGACTGCAGGCGTATCCAGGACTGCTGGGTGCCCCAATCCTCCACGCAGGCTCTCTCCCCTCCCCTCCCAGCCCACTACCCCTCAGGAGAACACTCTGTTTGCCAGACCAGGTCCCAGGCTGGATGCACAAGTTGGAATCTGCATGAGAAGGAACCAAGAGGAGAGGAGGCTGCCATGTCACACAAACACTGGCAGCTGCTAAGAGAAGAGAGAGAAATAGACCTGGAGGACTCTGGAGGCTGAAGCAGGAGGAACACGATATTTTTAGAAGAACTTAATAGAGCTTTTAATTACTTTTCAAAAGTCAGTCTGGCTCCAGTCTTGTTTGAAGTTCTATGATACAACAGCCAACATCTGCAGAAAGCTCTAACCTGTCCGTGTGATTAAGAGGTGACAATCATTCCGATATTTTAATTTACTCATCGACCATTCACTGAATTCCACTCCCTATCTAACAGAAACAAGTTGACCAAAAGAAATATTTTACCAAAATATTTCACTGAATGGTCTCTTTGGTTGAGAAGAGGAATGGTTCCAAGTGAAATTTTTTGTTTGTTTGTTTGTTTGTTTTAATGGTACAGAGAAGTGAACCTAGGGCCTTCACACTGAGCTGCATCCCTAGACCCTCCCTGCCCCCACTTTATTTATTTTGAGACAAAGTCTCACTAAGTCACTAAAGTGCCCAGGCTGGCTTCAAACTTGCAATTCTCCCACCTCAGCCTCCCAAAGAACTGGGATTATAGGCATGTGCTACCACGCCAAAGCATTTTTTGACTGTCATCCAGACCTCATGGATGGAAATGACATCACCAGTTCAGTGCTGGGAGAAATGGGAAATCAGGCACTATCACCAGAGGGACAGGGTGGCTGAAGTTTCCCAAGTTCAAGGAACCATCCAGCTCTGAATCACCTACTGCCAAGTCCCAAATCCTTCTAACCAGCTACTTATGCCGGTTCTGCCACAGGAAAGGGGCTTTAAGGAGGGTCTGTGGGCTTCTTGCTGACCACATGCTGGTGAATTCATCACAGACTCCAGGCTGTGCTGTGCAGTAAACTGTGAGCGGCGCTGGGGGAGGAAGAGAGGGCCCAAGATGAAAGGCAGAGCTCGCCCTCCAGGGGCCACTGCCTGACAAGGGGGCCAGAGTGTGCAGCTACAGGGCTAGGAGCACTATCACCAAGGCATGCGGGGCAGGAGGCAGGTCGGGCTATGGAAACACAGAGAAAGGCCCCTTGACTTGTGGCAGGTGCAGGCAGAACAGGCATCAGAGCACAGGGACATTTAATCAGAGTCCTGAATAATGAGTCGGGATGTGCCCAGCAATGGGGCATGGGGAGGGGCACAGCAAAGGCCTTTCCGTGCAGAGGGAGCACACGGTGGTTCCACCTGTAGTGTCATCCTCAAGCTGTACGTGAAGACACGAATTCTGAACGGTTGTGTGACTTGCGTCAGGTTACTTATTTTGTAAGCAGTGAAACTGAGTGTTAAACTTAGTACCATCTTCCCTGCTTCTCTATAGAACCTGGTTTCTTTTTTTTTTTTTTTTTTTTTTTTTTGGTGCCGGGGATCGAACTCAGGGCCTTGTGCTTGCAAGGCAAGCACTCTAACCGCTGAGCTAAATCAGAACCTGGTTTCTGAAAGAGAATCTTCCTCATTTAGTGACATCCACTTGTTCCTTGAACCCTGGCCTCAAGAACACCGAGGATGAAAGCAAGAGCCCTTAATCATTCGCAGAAGGAATCTCAAGTATGATAGTTTTAAGGGAGTCGCAGAAGTGTAGATTCTCTTCTTCAAACCAGTTTAGGAAAACTGCATAGAGTCCCCACCTCACCCCGAACACACACACACACAGAGTGACGTACAAAAGGCACTGAAAAATCCTGCAAAACACTGACATTTGGGTTAAATGCTGCTTGACTCCAATGCATCTGAAATGTGACTGACCATGGAAACTTCCATCCAGTTTTTAGTAACACATTCACATCCTTCAAAACTAATGCTCTAGGGAACACCTTTAGGACATTCTGTATTCAGTCTCCTTATTGCACTGATGAGGAAACTTAGGTCCAAAGAGGTTGGGAGCTGCCTTTGAGTTCGAGCCAGCAGCAAGGCCAGAATCTAATTCACCAAACTTCCTTCCAGATCGACACTCTCTCTGGCAAATAAATCATGATCCAATGTGTGTATTCCATACCTCTGATACATAAACAGTATACACAGCACAAGAATTGATAACCTTGCAATTGCCAACATACAAATCACTCTTTTAAGAAATACAAAGAAATCCCTAGGTGAGGGCTGAGATCGTGTATACAAACTTTGAGTGTGTTTATATATACTATTAATCGCCCTTGTCACAGTTTATACTAGTTATCCCAGGCTTGCTGATATCCGTTGTTTATCTTCATTGCCATCCCACTGAAATAATAATACCAATAACAACTACTAGCTCGCTTTTTGCTCTCAACATGAAGGATAACATTAATATATTGATGCAAATTCTAGTGTTTATGCATTCATTTAAATGGAAACAAAGCTGAAGAAAACACTTCTTAACAAGACAATCACAAACAAATCTCTGTACAAAATCTTTCATTGATAGATCAAATCCCATTATCACTGACTAAAAAGAAAATTCTTTACATTGGAATTTGGTTGGAATCAAGACAACAAAATAAGCAAGAGAGGGGTATGGAAATCTTACTGTTTTTGCAAAGATCTATAACAATATTTATTATGTTAAAATGTAAGTTATGTTTGACTGGAAATTTTGTAAAGGTGATAAGCAAATTAAAAACATATTTCAAGAGCACTCAGCGCCCAACTTTGAAGAGTATTTAAGGATAACAACATATTTAGGAAAGGACAATTTGGGTTTCTGTCTAAAAAGATAAACATTCAGTGCCTCACTCTGTATTTGCCACCAAAGTCTTTTTTATCAGCAGAAGGAGGCAAATGATACCCTGCAAATGTTTTAAACATGCAACTTTGCTTATCTTCCTGTATTAATGATCCTCATGGCAGTTGTTATATTAACCTTATCACACAGCATAGCAATAGAAAGACCTATTGTAAGCAAAGAAAAAAAAAAACCATTTCATTTAATCTCTGGGAACTTTTTTTAACCTAATAATTTTCTGATTGTCAAGAGGGGAAAAATGAAAGTTAGGCTTTTACTGGGTTTTCCTAAAATCTCAGAGAAGAAACTGGACATTTGCAAATGAGTGATTCATTAAACATCACACAATGTGAAGAGGACATAGATTAGATTATCAGCTAAATGCTTATTTTGTGCTTTCTGAGTTTCATGAGGGTCACAAAGGACCTCAGACCAAGAGACAGGAAGCAGCTCGTGAGAAAGCCAGTTTTGCCTGCAGACCCATTTATGGTTAGGACACTACAAGAAATCCTGTTTGCCCCTCATAAGACTTCTACTCCATTCTTCCTACAGTCTCTGTGCATACCAAAGAAGTTCAGAGCCTCTATCTTTTAATTCCTTTTGAACATTGACAGTAGGAAAGCAACCGGAGACTCTACCTTCTCATCCCTGAGTGCTTGTCAAATCACCTAACTTTATGATTGAAATTAATACCTTCATTCGACCACAAATGCTTGCACTCAACACACGTAACAGCAGGGTGAACAACCCCTTCCGTTTCCTATGCCAGGTAATAAGCTCTTTTTTTTTTCTTCCTTTTTTTTTTATTATTATTCCTTTAATGCAGAGCAGGGTTACTGATTACAAAGAGGCAGCTTGACTCTGGCAATAGGTCTTCTTCACTAATCCTCACTGTCACGGAAATTCCAGCTGCTACAAGAATAAGAGGCTCAATCCATATTTGCCAGCTCTAATATGAAATCTGTCAGAGCCCAAATTAATGAGTTCCAAATTCCTTACATCACGATAACAGGTTAAGACTGGTCAATTAATTACATAAATCCTTCCCGATTCATTGTGCGTTTGCAGCTCAGCTTGTGTCTTACATTACTGCATGACACAAGGCCTTTTGGCGCCTGTTGTTCCGCAGAAAGGCCCCATTTAAGTGGAGGCTGCCTGCCACGGCAAAATGTTAAATGTCACACGTTAAATTTGCACTTTTCTGTAATTGCTTTTGTTAAAAAAATTTTTTTTTTTAAATGAAAGCACAGGCTCCCAGCACACCACTGTACAGAGGGCTGGGACTGTACTGAATGAATCCCAGGGCAGCCAAGTCTCTGCGTTTTACCCTGAACAGTTTACAAACCCCTATGTACTTCCTGCTGTGTAGCAGCGGCAGAACCCAGAACGTGTGTATTTGTGAAAATAAACCGAGTTTCCCTAAGACCTGTGGCAGCAGAAATATACATCCAGATGATGCTTGTCTTTGTGAAAAGATTAAAATAGAACTCTTTACATAGCCAGCTACCTTTGTCTGGCGGTAAAAACATTAGATTTATAAACCACTGTTGACCTAAGCACTTGAAGAGGAAGGGATATTGTGTGTGTGCATTACAGTATATCTGAGTATGTCTTGCCTTTTAAAAGGGATGTTCCCGGCCCTGCTTTTTGAATATGTAACTGGTACACACCCATAAAGGATAGAATAATAGAGATATCAGAAGATACTTCCAGGTCAAAGATTTTCTTTTTAGAAACATCAAAATGATCTTGAAATCAAAGCTAGTTGGAACTCAACCTCTGGATTCCAGTCTGTCTTCACCCCACCGGATTTCTTTGCACTGTCTGTCTGTCTCGGTCTCTGTCTCTGTCTCTCTCTCTCTCCCCCTCTCATTCTCTCACTCTCTCTCAGCCAGGGTCTGGTTATGTAGTTCAGACTGCCCTTGAACTCATTAAATGGCCCAGGCTGGCCTGGAACTCACGGCCATCCTCCAGCCTCACTCAGCCTCCCAAGCGCTGGGATTACAGGCCTGCGACACCACGCCCTGCTCTTTGGAGACTTTTGGATCCTAGACGCCTGTACCGAATGGAACCAGTTCCCACTGTGATTCCTACCTCATCTTATGCGGACCAGAGGTTCCGCGACTCCACGAGCGAGCAGGTGATGCTCTGAGAGACTGAAACCCTTGTGGGCAGCAGGCTCTAGACCCAAGGGAACCCGAGCACCTCTCCAGCCGCAGGCAGCCGGCCAGAGCCCCGGCGCGCGCTCGGCCCGGCAGCGCCCCCCTCTGTCGGCCGGCGGCCTGGCGGCGCAGTCCCGCGCCTGCCGCTCCTTTATACCCGCGAATAACACAGCTCGGCTTCTGTGCCTCCAGCCCCGGGCGGTGCAGGAATTGCACACCCCGTGCACCCACTCCGCACACCGACTCTCCCTCCACCCGCCCTCCCGCCGGTCGTTTCTGGAGCCGGCGGCCCGTCCCGCCCCCGGCGCCGCCGTCCCCTCCGCTCGGGTCGGGCAGGGTCGCGTTAGCGCGGGGCTCTGGGCACCCCGGACGGGGGCCGGGGAACGCGTGCAGGGCACCTGCAGGCCGCAGCCGCCCCGAGCCCTCGCGTCGCCGCGGGCTTCGGCAGAACAAAGGCCTGGGCCGGGGACGCCGCGACCCGCACGGGCTCCGCGCGCGCCTGGGGGCGCCTCCTCGGGCCGCGTGGAGCGCGGGGGCGTCGGTATTCCGAGCTGGTTCCCTCCCCAGAGCCACCCCAGGGCCCTTCTGCAATATTATTTTCTTTCCACGATTACTGTTTCCCCCACAGCTCGAGTTGTCATTCTAACGCTGGAAGGGGCCCCGCGGCGCCCACGGTTGGAGCAGGTGGGGCGAGGAGCCGCGGGTCTGAGCTGTAAATCGCTGTCTTTTTGTGGTTGTTGTTCCCACTCACCACCCGCCGCCCCCCCCACCCGGGTTCCCCCCCCGCCTTCGGAGCGCAGTTGCTATGGGTTACCAGGGCGGTTGCCATGGGTTACCGGACGGGGGCCGGCTGGCTCGCTACCTGCAGCCCAGTAGCAGCCTGCGGCGGGAGGCGGCGGGAGCGCGCGTGTGCGGGACGCGGCGCGGGGGCGTGTGCGCGAGCCGCGGGGCGCCGCAGCCAACAGGCGGCCGAGGGTGCTGCGGCGGGAGCGCCACCGCCGGCGGGGTGGGGGGCAAAGCTATAAAGAAGGCCCAGAGGTAAGAAACTAGCAAAAACACAGCCACAAGTTATGCCCGTGCTGTGCCGCTGGCAGCAAAGACAAGCGGTCTGGGGTTTTGGATGAATCTACACTTCTCGTCGGGGGAGAAAGGGTATTTTCCTCTTTAGCATAAACTATTTGCATCGTATCTTTAGGCCGTAGTTTAAATTCAGCAAAAAATTGGTTTGGTGTTTTTTTTTTTTTTTGGTCTTTTTATCTTTTGAAAAGAAATCTCTGGAATCTTAGAGAAAGAGAAAAGGTCATTAACTGCCAGCGTTCGCGCAGCTAAAATGAGTGTCCAATGCACTGTTCCTAACAAGGATCTAGAAAGTTTCCAGCAAGAGTGAGGGGCGATTGTGTCTGACTCAAAGGGACAGTGGTGACTCGTGTGTAAGATGCATATGGCAGAGAACAGAGGCACAGTCCTTTGTAAATATACCAGACTGTAAAGGAATTGTTTATTTACATCCTTCTAAATTTTTTGAACTCCACTCTGAAAATGTAGTAATTTCTTATGAGCTTTACTTACAAAGAAAATTATATCTATGCTTTGAATGCCAAATTGCAGTAACTAATTTCAGACAGCACTTTGTACTTGAAAATGTGTTTATATATAACAAAGTACGGTCTGTATTCCAAGACAAAAACAAAACTGTTATTGAAATAAATTTTTTCCTCTGTTGAAAAGATGCTGCATTATGTTCATCGGGTATCAAACTAACTTAAATATATTAAGAAGGAGACTTTAGAAACAGAGTAAGCTTTTGTTAGTTTTGTCTTAAAATTTTAGAGGCCTTTCAAAGCAAAGGGGTCGTCCTTTACAGCTCAAATACTGAAAACCTTATCTGAACCACGGTAGTTCGATTATGACTCCTGAAGGTACCAAAACATAGAAATTGAATTCAAAACAATAACCATTTGTTGACTATAACGGTAATTGTGGCTAGGTAAATTAAATTCTTAATTGTGATATAAAAGAATCTTTATTCTTTTACTTTTCTGTGCGTACCACTTGTATAGAATGATTCAGTAAAATCTGAACTAGGCTTGAAAAGCTTTGGCAAGATATTTAGTATCTAAAGGAACAGTAACTGCTTAAAGATATAAACATTTGTAGTTTTCCCTCATAATTTTTAAAACTTGAAGTTTTAACTAGAATTAAATCACTTTCTTGCAAGTGAGACTTTAAAACAAGGCTTAAGTAACAGGTTACTGGCTTTCATTGTAGATCCCTTGGGTTATATATAAAGCCAGTTCTAAAATAAAACATGTAAGCTGGCTTTATAGGTGAAATCTGCCCTTTCAGAACTAGTCAGGATATTACAATTTCAATATGTATAAACCCACGATTCAAACACTCTAAATTTAAATCGCATTAAAAACAGTGTTAAACATCTTTTCTCTTCAGTTTGGTTACATAATTATTTTCTTTTCCTAAAGAAAGCTTACAAAATATGCCAGAGAATAATGAGACAAAGCACCCATTGAGAACTGAAGTTCATCTAAATATCTCAGCTGCAAGAAATCAATTTTAAGAAGCCAGTGCTTAGACACCAGAACAGCTGAACCAAGGTAAATACGTACAACTGAAGTGAATATTTAGAAGTTTGTTACCAAAGTTCTTCATAAAAATTACCAATAATTTAAAAGCACACTGAATTTAGGTGTAAGTCAGAAGAAATATTTTTTAAGTAAAATAAGTAATCCAACAAAGTTGATTTTTTACTTGTTTAATGTGAAAACAATGAGCACATTAAGTTTACAACTCAAATATGAAGCATTACTTAATTTGATGGCTGTGTTACATCATTTAAAATAATAAGACAACTGGTGGCACAGTATATGCTTTTCAGAAGTGCTATGAAACGGAAATGGTGTGAATTCAAATTGGTGAGGAGCTGGACACTGCTCTGATGCTTCATGGCGAACTTTACATGTTAGCAAAATAACTCCTAAATTGTTTTTTTCTGCATTAAAACAATCTTAGCTAATAAAACAACAGAAGATACATTAAATCAAAATATTTACAAAAGTTTAATGTTTTAGATAAAAAAGGAGAAATTAAATAAATCATGCTTAATCTAAATTAATTTTTGTTGGACCTTAGTTTTCTGTTTTTTATTGGCAATTCTTTGAAACTAGCATTTTGAATACCTCTTAATAATGTAACTTTTCAATTCTCAGTTAAAAAGGCTGTCTTAGTATAAGCAGCCTTTGTTCCCATCTATTTAGACTGGATAACATTAAAGCAACAAGTTAGCCCAGTTGCGTAAAAATATCTTCCTGTTAAGATTCACAGAGGTATTTTGTACCATTCAATCAGGAAGAAACTTGGATCATTATCTCAAGAAAATGCTGCCTCATCTGAAATTTGAAGTTCAAAGTAGCTTATCTAAGACATCTTATCTTTGGGCCACACGCTCACATACAGACATTTTATTAAAATACTGAGCTTCAGGTAGATGCCTAAAAAGAAAAGCCTTTTTAAAAATGAATAATGAACTCTGAAATTGGCAAGTTGACATCCTTCTCAAAATTATGGGACTATTTATTGGTAAAATTAAATACAGTAATTTTCGTAAGATCCTTCTTCTGAGTTAAAGTAAGTAGGAAGAAGCCATCACTGATAATGAAAGTTATGTAGTGATAAGAAATTACATATTTGGTCAGAAAATAAACCATTAACCTATAATTCTAATTACACAATGAAAACAAATGATTTGTTTCCAGAAACCATTTGTTTAAGCTGATTTTAGACAATGAAAATGTACTTCTCAATGTACAATACTGCAAATATAAGTAAAATGACTAACACTATTTCTGTTTTTTCTAAGATTGTAAACATTATCTTAATACATCTCTATTCATAAGATACATTTTCCATTGAAGTGTGAAATAGAATACTGGAAAGATTAATTACTCTTAAATATTTCTGTTGACCACTCAAAAGCGAAGTGTTTTGCCAGTGCAGGGAAGGGAGCCACCAAATAGCCACCACGTGTCTGCGGCAGTCTGCTCCACACGCTTCCTCCTCACAGTGGCCAGCCTCACACACGCCGTGTTTACAATAATCGTCCCTTGGATACAGATGGAATGCTCTAGCTGGATTTTAAATGCTACCTATATACCTATCTTATAAAACCAGCCCAGTTTTTTTTAAATCATACAAACCATTTCACTGGAAGGTGGGACCTTGTTTACCAGTAATAATTGGCAATAAAGCAAAGTTTGGCATTCACAGGCTTTTAGCTTTATACAGAAGCTTGGCTAAAATCAGACAACATAAAAATACACACAACTAATAAACAGCCCCCCATCTTTAACAATTTAAATACACAGTAGCATGACTGTAAGCTTTAGGTAAGAATATATTATTAGCAAGCTTTCTCTAAAGATTGGACACGATTTGCTATTACAGTAACATTAGAATTGTTTTTCAAGATTCCTGCGGAGCTGTACTTAGTTTACTTCCATGTGAGCTGCTGTCATCACTGCTGTGTCCAAGCCCAGAGGATGAACTGGAAAAGAAGAGAGGGGGAAATAATAAGAAGAGGAAATTGGTTTTCACAACACACTCAAAGCCTGAGTAACAGAGGAGAACTTTAATTATCTCCAGTCACAAAGAGAGACAGGAAATTTGGACTTTTAATTAGCCATTTGGAGTGCAGTTGGATATTTTTTTAGCTAGATAATTTAAACGCGAATAATTCAAGTCTGACTAAATGAAAGTCACATAATCAGAATGCAGATAATTGAATTTCTACTGCATTCATTAATTCGGTGTGGAGGTGTGTGTGAAGACTACTATGATGAGCTGTCACAGCTCAATAAAATCTCAGTCAATTAATTTTTTCATTATCTTAGTATTACATCAACAAAAAAGCGAAGTATGTGTATATGTCTATACATACGCATATGTGCACTATGTGTTATATAAATACATACACATTAAATCAAAATGCAAGGAAATACCTTTCTGAATCATAATCTACATCATTTTCTTTCTTTCCTTCTTCGTCTTCTTCAGGGAAACGTCTGTTCATTAAGGCAAACTTGTGAATGGCTTCCTCCACCGAGTATTTGGTCTGCCCAGAAACACACGCCTCGATGTCCTCAGAGTTGAGATGGCTTTGCAGGAAGAGGTGGAGGCTGCTGTCCGAAAGCAAAAGCGCATTCTGTAGGACTCTAGGTGAAGACAGACAGGAGAAATAGTCGGTGAGCAGGGATGGACAGATGACGGGAAACCGTAGAAACGTGCCACTGAAGTGATTTTTCTACTGTGGTAAACTTCGCAGCAATTATGGGCTCTGCCCATTAAAGAGAGGAAGCATATGTTAACTTTTATTCAATTATTTAGAAATTTAGGTGAGTAAAAACATGAAGCTAATAGTTAAGAACATCTGTTAAAAGAATAACTTCAAGGACATTTCTTCAATTTAACCATCTGTTATGACCATGTGGATTAATTATGGGAATATTTTGCTTATACAGTCATAGAAATTTATTCTGCTTTAAAAAATTTACTGCCAATAGCATGTCGATTCAGTGAGCTTTATTGGACAGGCTGTCATGAAACATCAAAACTTTTAACTGCTATTAAAAATTATATGCAAAAGTGAGTGTATTTCTCAGCATGTTTTATGTTTACAAACTTAATTTTACAAACTTTACAAGTATGCCTCTGTATATAAGTACTTCCTTACTAGGGGCTCATTTAAGAGGTGGCTTTTTTTTTAATCTAAGGTTGACTAGAAATTTCTTGAGAATCATCAGTCGTACTGTATCTCTGTGATCAAACTGAGCAACCAAATAAAAATGACCCCAGCCAATTTTACCATACCTAACTAAAATATAATAATTTGGGGATAAGTACATAGTGGGCATCCCACATGAAAGATTAAAGTTCATGAAAGATTAAAGGATAGTATAAATTTTAACTAATGCACCAGAACTACATGGAGGATGAGAAAATACCCTGTAGCAAAACCTGCGTTATACTCAAATTCATAAAAGCAGTGGTGAATGTGTTTTTTCTGAAATCCATGTAGGAAATCAGGTCAGAGTTACTCCTATACTTAAAAGAAACTAGTTTTATCTGTTTAGCAAAGACTTTTGACATGTAATAATTTATCCTCAATTAATAGTTCAGTTCAATAATGATATAACAGGAAACACTAAAACCAAATGTAGAATATGAAATTAGAACACTAAAACTCAAGTATAATTTTGTCTGATGGGGATTTTTCATATAGAGATCTATGAAAAATGGACAATGTATTTCAGAGAAAATTAATTTTACCTTATATTTTGCATGTTTAAACGAGTAATTAGAAAAATAAATCGCTTCCAGCTATTTGTAAATTTTGTTAACCTCCAAAGTCATTAGGATACCAAATCTTTTTCTTCAAAACAAAACAATTCTGAGTTCCATCCTCAGCACCAGAAGGAAAAAAAAAAATTATCCCCTCAAGAACACCAATGTCTATAAATGCACATCTCAGAACTAGCGTGCAGCCAGCCCCCTTGTTTCTACCAGCTTGTAAATGTAGTTTAGGAAAATATTCTTTAAGGAAAACCTTTGCACTTTCTAAAAGAGAAAATCTCGAGCAGAGCAACTGAGTATTTGTTCTCCTGGTAGATGACCACGTCACATGATAAAGATTAACTTACCAAGTTCAAGTAGCCAAGTAGTAAATCCATTTTACTACTCTTCAAGATTTATTTTCTGCACTTACAAATGTTTACCATTCTTGTTTTAAATACTTCAAATTAGGGAAAGAGTTATATAGCAACAGCCTACTAACACGAACGTGGGCCGGCTGTGAAGTTTGAGTGCAGTGTTTCTGGTGGCCTCCTGTCGGAAGTTTTCTGCCCGCCACAGGACAAGTAATTGCTCATAGGATTATACTCACTGCTTTGTTTCTGTTGGAAATGTGTTTTATTTTCTTTATAAAATAATGGGTAATCTTTAAAATTGATTTTAGATGGTTTGAGGCATTACACCACAAAAATAATGAGCACTAATGCCAATGATATTGGACACAAATTCATTTTAGCTTTATTTCATGTCTAAAGCAATTCTACCGAGCCTTGAACTGCTCTCGCACTGTTATTAACTTGCTAGTAACCTAACACATGGGTACAGCAAACAAAAGTGATCCAAGTCCAGGTTGATCGGGACCTCAAGGCTACTGTCCTTTTTCTTGAGCTATAATTCAATTTCCAATTTTACTGTACATCAGACTTATTACTTCCCCACGTTTTCTTTTCTGCTTAATACTGCCACCTGGAGGACACGCAGGTAAAAAGCGAGGGAGCCGGCCTACCCAGCTCACCGTATGGAAGAGGGAAAAGGATGAGGTTGGGAGGAGGGCATCTGAATATGCATACAGGCCTAAAGTCCAAGAACATAGAGCTGCCAGGCGTGTTTTGCTTTTGAGAATCTCTTCTGTTTCACTGGTTCAACTATGCACAAACTTCAATGGGTGTGAGTTTTAAATAAAACATTTTTAAATCTATTTTTGCTTTTTTATTTTTTAATCAGATATTTCACAGTAAAATTTAAAATGCAAAATTTGGAGTGTGTTTTCTAGTCTGGTTCATATTAGTAATACCATTTTGATTTATATCTGGTTTACCATCTATCAGAGTGTTGTGACTGCTAGCGTCATAATATTAAATCCTATTTTTCCTTAGTCCTATTTGTGCCACATTTTCTACAAATAAATCTAATAGCAGAAAATCAACTTCAAACCTAATATAAGGAGTACTTTGTAAAAGAGTCAATAAAATGTCATTGTTAAAAGCCTTCATAAAAAGAAACGTATATGATTTTTAAGCCTTTATAAAAGGAACCAAAAACAGCCTATAGAATTTTAAAGGAATTTCTAAAAAGATATTTACGACATGAGACAACAGTTACTTTTTCCGTGACAACTTTAAACAAAGCAAAACCTGCTCTTTCCCTGAATTGGACACAATCGAAAACCTGGTTTTCCTCAACATAGTATTATTAGGTGTATTATATAGCAGCTAACAGTTAAGAACAGTATGTGGCTGCACAGAATCATTCGGTCTTAACTAAGGATGTTCTAGGTTTGCTGGACCCAATATAATGATATCTATATGCATCTACATGATGTGGAAGGCTAGCAGTTTGATGTAGGAAAAAATAAAGTAACTGCCCCTCTACCTCTTACAATGAGGGAAAAAAATGTTCAAATGTTAAAAAACCTACAAATCTTCACTGAAGATATTCATGGTCTGGGCTGTGGTGCCCCCTATTGAACACAGACACTTATTTAAAAATGTGTGTGTGTGTGTGTGTGTGTGTGTGTGTGTGTGTGTGTGTGTAAATTCAGCTGTAGCGCTTCACTGGTAGTCTTTTATAAAACAAAACAAAAATCCCAAAACTGTAAGAAATACAAAAACAATGTAAAAGTCTAAACTGTAGTGTGAATATAGTTATATTACAGGATATGAAGAAGCAAACCCTGATAGCAGTTAAACCTAAAAAATCAGTAGGCAGTCCGTTATTCATAGTTGGAAACTTACTAGTAGAGTTTAAAATCTCAGTCTATAACTTTCTTGTTCAATTTACAAGTGACTTTGAATTTACAGTTAGAGAAAGGAATGCAAAAGGTAGATTATAGACAAAATTGAGGAAAAAATGAATATATTTGAAAAATCTGCTGATCATAATGACCAAATTTTGCTAGAAGAATTCTGATTATGAACTTGCCATTCCTAGAATTAATACAATACCTCCAACTGTCCTATAATTTCCCTACATATAAAACTAAAATAATACCTAACTCTAAGACCTTTAAATATTAAGATATACATGTAAAATATCAAACATGTAGCAAGTGTTCAATAAATTGTATATTCTTATTTGGCACCTAGTCAAAGAAACCATTTTTCTAATTTTTCTATAAAGATCATCCCGAATATATACTTTGCTATTAATATGTATTATTTCACGAATGACCTTGAAATGAAAAAAGTACATTTCACATTATATATAAATATATATGCAAAGAGACAATTTGGTTTGGTGGAGTCTGAACACATATACAGTGCTTCAGGTTCACAAATTCAGAGCTTACGTAAAAACCAGATTTTAAAAATACATGCTTAAAGTCTGTAATACACGTATGTCTCGCATGCTCATGCCGTGATTCCTAGAGGTCCTCTGTAAGCAAGCACCAGCTACTGATGGGTGACCTTACTTAATGGGTAACCAACAGCGCCTCAAAGTATGTCAAGCTGGGCTCAGGCGTGGTGCCAAAGTGCACATTACATCATTTTCCTAAGCCAGCTCTGAAGGGGCCGAGAGATGGGGCCCGAAGGGCAAAGACATGGAAGGCCGCTACTTGTCCACAAACTGGACAACCACCAGAGAGCCAAGCGTGGGAATCTGAGGCACAAAGAAATGAGGGGCCTCAGCTTAGGTCGGGCCTGAAGCTAATTGGACTCCTGGAATCCTTTAGGTTCCAATCACAGAGAAGCACCAGCTTTCATTTTTAACATGAAACTAATTCACAGACAAACGTTCACATACCATTGTGGGATAACATCACAGTTAGCTTTGTGTCTCCTCCTTGCCTTGATTTCTAGGTCATAATCCAGTCTAACTTTAGTGACTCTAGCTACAGCCCAATATGCACATAATGTCCCGCATTAGAAGCTTCCAGGACAGGAGGGTGAGGCCCAGCCTGTCCGCCTACAGCCCTGGAAACAGCCTGCCTCAGTCGTCCCTTCGGAAGTTTCTGCCAAATGAAGGCTCACCGCAGAGTTAGCAGAGTGCATTCTGAGCAGTCCTCTGAACGACACAACCACGCAGTGAGGTCAGCCCCATTCGGGATGTATTATCTCACTCTACAGAAATGTAAAGCAATTAAGGGATTCAAAAGAATTAAGTGACTTTTCCAAGGTTGCACGGCAAGAAGAAAATGAAAAGCCAAGATTTATGAGAGATCTAGAACCCTGCTCCTGGCGCTACTGACCCACGATGCTTCCCACTATGACATCACCATCAAACAGAGCTGCAAACGGCCAAACAACACAACGAGCAAAAAATAACCTGCACACGCATAATCCCACCGTGCCCGAGGGGTCGTTAGTTTTGGTGGATCAGCTGTGGAAGGGCAGGCTGTATTCAAAACAATGAAGGGATTCCTGGTTAAAAACACATGCCCTGTTCTTAACTAGCGATATAAAGACAGACACATGCTGTCTTTTAACCCCAAACAAGGAGGACTCTATACAGGAGACGAGCAGCTCCCTGGTGTTAGCTGGGACCCCTGCCCAGGCCTCCCTGGAGGTGGCCAGCCTAAGCATCCCCCGGGGCAGCACCTGCAGTGAGCAATGCTCCACGCACTTATGCTGCAGGACCGCATCCTAAGGGAGAAGCCGGTGGCCACCTGGGCCCATGGAGACCACAATTAGGATGAGAGCTGCCTCCAAAAGGAGAGGGCAGGGAAACCTGACCGGTTCTTCATTCTGTCATGCTTACAACATCTGAAAGAACACTAATGTTTTTGGAGGACTGACCACTAGTCTGTGTTTCTGGTCTCTTCTCATATTTATTCCTCTGGTTTCTCTTCCTTTCCTGCCTTCCCTCAATTTATAAGCCTGACTCTGGATGTCTCTATGACCTCTTCAAAGCCAAGGCAGTATGTCAGTATAATAGGAATAAATATTAATATTCATGGGCATACTTAATACCCAGACCCTTCATGAGTGAGCCATATGGGGAGAAGGCAGTATATTATTTCAGGCTTGCTCTAGGGTCCTATTTAGGGAACTTGAAAGGAGATGATTTCAGATCTTGAAGCCACTACACAAAGAATGAACACTCGGGAGTCTGAGCCCTGCCACTATCTGTAGCCACATGACTCAGCCTGTTTCCTTATTTATAAAATAGTAAGAAAAATAAGCTCAAAGCTATTTCATGTCTCAAATAATGATGGTGAGAGGAGGAAACTGTAGCTCAGCGGTACAGCGCTCACCTGACAGGCGTGAGGCCCTGGGTCTGATCCCCAGCGTGCAAAAATAAATAAGTAACATCTAGACATTTAACGTTTAGACACTTTGTGCCAGACACGTTATACTGTTGCAAGTGCCTTATATTCATTAAGTCATTTAATCCTCTGAACCCGCTTAGGAAGCGGGTATTCTTACTCCATGATATAGATGGGAAAACGCAGGCAGAGAAGAGGTAAAAGGGGTGTCCAAGTCCACAGCCAGTACGTGGCCCAGCCAGGATTGAACCCAGGCAGCCAGGCCTGAGAGTCAGTGTGCAAACCAGCGTGGAACAAGCCTCCTGTGGGACGGAGCTTCCAAACAGCGAGACAGAGGGAAGTCCTTGTAGTGTGTATTCAAGCAGCTCTAATGGAGGTACCCACCGTCATAGAGTAATCGAGAGTTAAGCTGCAGAGACTATTCAAACGCTACCACATTCTCCCTTACATGCACTCCCTCCAAAGGGAAGAATTAAGCCCTTCACTTGGAGGAGCCCAGAAGGGTATTATAAGCAGCCTGTGGTAAAGATGATTTCAGTCTGTCAATCCTAAATGCTATAAATGAAGACAGTTCTCAACAACAGCCTTTGTCTAACAAGGCACATTTGTTTCCTGGTAAATTTTACTTTTGTCAGCTGAACTCCCAAGGAATCTATATCTGCTTTACATCTTAAAAGATAAGCATATATATTTTTCCCCCGACTCAGTTATTCATTGTTTCTTTTCCAGAAAATGTCCTAAATATGTACCATATAATGTCAGCCACAAGATGGCACTCTAATACAGGACAAGAATTTGTGAGATTGACTGAGTTATGATTAGCTTTCCAGAAGGAGTAAAATCCTCCCCACGGCACCCTGGGCTTTCACAGTGCTCTTTGCTCACATCTCAGGTCTGGCCACAGTTTCTGTTCACTCACTTTCTGAGGAAATCTTCCAAACCCTGGCGACGCTGATCAACGTGCTGGCGATTGTTCATGTTGAAAAACAGGTTTTTAGATGGAAGTTCTGGCAGTTGCCTTGTAAGAAAGGAAAAAAATATATTTTTTTAATTACCAAATCGAGGTGACTTAAATCCCTCAAAGTGAAGGCAATTTATGCATGATAATAATTACTACATAGAGGGGTCAGGGATTTAGCTCAGTGGTTAGAGTGCTTGCCCAGCAAGCGCAAGGCCCTGAGTTTACTCCCTAGCACCAAAAAAAAAAAAAAGTCTCTTGTTCAATAATTACTACATAGCTATTATATAGTTATTATATAAGGCATGTCGAAATCAATTAAAGTCCATGTTTAAACATTTCTAGCGTCTTTCATGGTCAGTGTCCCTAAAATCAAGTGATAAATTTTGAAATCAGATGTGGTAGCCACAAAACTAGCTGAAGCAATACTGTGCAATCAAGAAGACAGCCTATAAAATCCTTCATATTGTGTTTATTTTTAATGCATATCAGTTGTTAAATATTGACGGTCAGTACGCTCCAAGGAGCGTCACTTACACCAGCAGTGCATTACTCTGCAGTCTCTGTCTCAGCCACACAAATTCCCTGTATCTTCTTCGTACGCAGGACGTTTTCATTGTAAAACACATGCTATTCGTCTGTACAAAAAAAAAAGAGAAGAAGAAAACTATAAGCCTCATCTGGAGAAAAAGGCTTTCCTTGTATCTACAGCACGTACTATGATCCCAACATTCACTCGAAGTAAGACGTAAACCACTAAAAGCATATTTACACATACGCTAGTTCTCAGAAGTCTTACAGGCACCTACGCGGAAGACAGCTGGGATGACACGAATGAGCAGTGGCATGGCCCGCCACACATGGGTCCTGAAGGAGCTTCCCGCTCCCCAAACTATGAATATTGCTTTCAAGGATGAATCAGGAAAAATAAATCCTAAAATGCAAAGGCAGTAGGCGCTCCAGCTCATCCACTGCAGTTTAACACCATCCATGTCCGTGGAAGAGTCTGGGGATAGAGATGGCTTCCCATGGCTCTTCCCTACGCCTCGGAAGTCTTCTCCTCAGCCTGACCGTCCCTACGGATCACACAGGCCACAAGGAACCCAAAATCACTGCGCTCCCAGATGGGACACAGAGTTACAGCGGGGGTGAACTCGTACTTACACATTTCAGGAGGTTGCAAGGATCAACAGTAAGCACCCAGTAAATGTTATTTATTAGTATTATTAGTTACTACTGTCGGAGTCCCTGCAGCTATCCTGAGACACATTTGTTAAAAGCCACCGCTAAGCTAAGCTACAATGCTTCTCCTTTGGTCAACAGAAGATGGGTAAATATTCTTTGAGTAAAATCAGAAACTGGCAAGTACGTCTTCTGGTTTCAAAAACTAAGGCTATCCCTATTCTTCATTTGTTTTTATGAAAATCTGTTTTATAATCTTTACATCGCCAAATGAGAAACAAAACTTTTGCCACTAAGATTTGTATTATTTCAAAAATTATTCCGCCAATTAGTAAGCTCAGTAATTTTTCTTGGGAAATCCAGTGACTATGTGCATTAGTTCTTAAACCACTTCCACGAACTCTATGGCACAGTTCCTGGTATTTCTGAAAGCTCAGAAAACCTCAGGCGACAGAGAGGTTAACAGACCAAAGCAGCCAGTGGTCTAAATTCCACCATCCTGGATGATGCAGCAGCAGAGCATGCTGGTAGGAGCACGCTGTGGCACAGTAACTGTCTGTGGCTCTCCAGCCTCCCGCTAATGTGCTCCTGGGGGACAACCCAAGCAGGCTGTTACACCAGAACTGGTGCCCTAACGAGGGGTGAGCAGGTCTCCACTCAGCACTCTCTCCCCAGACAGCACAGGCCACAACGGACTCCTGACACCCGCCATGGGCTGGGTCAGTTTAAACTCCCCTCAACTTCTCTGCTTGCTCACCATCATTGTGGATGTCTGTGAAGAAAGATCCACCTGCCATCACCAGAATAAGGGCCAGGGCTCAGTTTTTCCTCCAAGGACTGGCTCAGGACAACATACATGTGGTCCACCCAGCTCTATCCTCTACTAGTTTAAAATTCCAAGTAAATATCAAGATTTCTGGGTTGCCTGCTATTATTTCCCTTGAGCTTAATTTAAATGAGTTAATTGCCAGCTTCTCTGCCTGCATCTAACAGAGATCATCTAGAACTCTCTAGCCCCACCATCCACTGCTAATTTTACAATAGGCAGACAGCTCTTCAGGATAAGACCTCGCTCAGACACTAACTGATTAAGTTCCTCCAAGTCTATTTGTTTCTATCACCCAACACACCAAGGTCTATTCACTGTCAGCTTACCAGCACTGCAGAGAAATGCCAGAACACCACCAAATACTATTTGGGCAGCCCTATTGCTTCCAGCTCTAGATAGAGATTTCGGAATTCATGTCATGTTATTTATTAGCAAAGAACAATCGATACTTTCCTTATCCCATAAGAATAATTAGATTCTGAGCCTCCCAAATAGTGGGTGATAAGGATTCACAAGTTTTCAAGAGCAGTTAGAAGACAACTACAGAGCTTCACTTTATTTCACATGCTTATTCTTATGTGCTCATAATATTCTACACAGAACATATCTCTGATATAAGCATATGAGTAAAACCAAAACAAAATAAAAATACACAGCATATCCTTGCAAGGGCTATAATACAATCATCAAAAAAAAATTCTGAGTTTTTACTTGATTTATTGTCTACGTTGAGGAATCTTTAAAAATGGTGTGCGGGTGACCAATACGCCAATGGAGCAATTTACAGTGGGAAGATTAAATAATGGCTAAATTTTACCTCAGATACGCAATGCAGTCTCAGATAAACTCTGAGCCAGTTTCCATGCTCCCAAGACAAGAGTACATAAGATGGGAAAAAGTGACCATCTTATGTCACTTTAAGATCACGAGCCAACGAACTGCAGCTCATGGGCCAGATCCAGCCGGCCACCTGTCTTTGCAAATAGTTTTACGGGCCTCGATTCTGCTCACGTTGTCTATGCTGCTTTTGGCTTGTGGCAGAGATACGTGGGCCCAAAGCGAAGATACTTACTGCTGGGCCCTGTGTGGGAAAAGTTCGCCGACTCTCATTCAAGATAATCACAGAAGGCCACATACCACACAAAATCATTCATGAGATATGATTTTATTTCAAAATAAAGTGTATCGCTTCCAGCTGCTTACACCTCATATTCATTACCCAAACTCTACACTAAAGCAAATTAATTGCTCACATTAATTTCCTACTTTCTGATTCTATATACAAAATACCATACATACTTTTTCCTGAGAATTTTATATTCTCTCAAACTCTAGATTTGTCAAGCAATATATTATCCAGGATTATGTTATAACAGATCATAAAGAAACACCATCAGCGAGTTATAAATACTCTTTAAGCATGAATTTTAGAAGTATTCACATCTTCACACATGAAGACAATAAATATGAAAATATTAGTGTTAAAAATTACTTCAAATAAGTAATTTTTCAACTCTAGGAACCATCTTACTGCTTCTTTTAAGATACAAGCATTAGTATTGTAATCATTCCAATGGAATTATTTGAATGAGGAAAATTTTTCAATCTTAATTATATCACAGCATCCCATAAAATATCTGCTATGACTTTCTGTAATTTCTATTGACTACCGACTGCATACTTACGTGAATACATATCTCATAGTCGATGTAAGAATGCCAGAAGTCCTCCTTCTGAATCCTGGGATCGCGAACCCAGACGCTGACGAATTCCTGTGAGGGCATCGCAAACACAGAAACACACTTCAGAACGGCAAGCAAGGCGGCCAGCGCAGAGGGAAATGACCGTGCTAGAAGAAACTGAAATGAGCTTTAGCTAGTGTGGCTGCAATCCTTTAAAAAACAGGAAGTTCATGAATCAGGCACCACGAGCAAGTCCAGAAAACACTTTTTGCCACAAATGGAATTTTTAAATAACGCAAAACTGAGCTGGACGTGCTTATGGATAGTGTGCTCTAAAACTGATGTCTAATTTTGAATCATGAAAAATAACCTTTTTCTCAAATTTTAAATACAGTCATATCTCACTTTCATCACCCCTAAATTAAAACCACAGGCCCTGCCTGCTTTGTAGACGACAAGAAGGGTGAGAAAGGTCACGGCAAAAGCAAGCAATGAGAGTTGAAACCGTCTGTGTGTATGTATCCAGACTCCTGAGAACACGCAGGAAAACTTATCAATAGGAAGATGATTCCTTCACACACTACTTTTCTATTTTAAAAATATTTCCCATATATTATGTCATTTCATCTTTACATCTTTGTGTTTCAGGTAAAAGTCAGAGATGTTTAAAAAATACACACAGTGGATATGTACCTTTTGTTCCTTTTTAAAGATAGTGAGATTAGGAAATATGAGGTAACACTGAAAGCAATACTTTTCAAAAAGTGCTCTTTATTGAATAGGCTCAGTGTAAAAGTATGAAAACATGTTCCAGCAAAAAGATATGATGCTTGGAATGATAAATTTTAATGTATAACTTGGTCACTCAGAGATTAAACTTTGCTAACTGAATTTAATCTTAAATATTTTAGCTTTTTGTTAAGACTGGGCCTCCAAGGCTAGAATGGAGACGTCTCCTACCACTTTGCTCTGGCACACTGAGAGGCAGGCGAGGGCCAAAGCCAGGCATCTGCTCTAGCTCTGGCTCGGTCCACTCTGTGTATTTTAAGCTCATTTTCCTACAGTACCTTTCACGGTAAAATAGAACAGCAAGAAAGACCATAGATCTTCTGGACAGAGCACCTCCATTTTGTTATACAAATAATAAAATGAAAGCATTTTTTAAAACAAAAAAGTAGTCCACGTTTCCTGAAAATAACTGCCAACTTTCACTCCTAAGGCAACCATACACTTTGTTCTGGCCTTGCAGATGTCTGTCCCATTGTCTGTCTTCAGTACATAAGGACTATGAGCTAATGTCCCCAAAAGACTTATTTTAAAATCTTTTCATTTCTTAAAAATACATTCTAAATTATAAGAGCAACTATAAAAATTTTTAAAGCAAAGTACCCATAATATCCCCTAAGGAAAGTTAGTGTGATTGGGTCAGGGACAAAGTAAACAGAAGCAAAATCCACACTCTACTCTTAGTTTATGCTTTTTACCTCAGTGTTCTATCAATGTGTATGTGTGTGTGGGTGTGTGTGGGTGTGTGAGAAACTCATTTTCCTGTAACACTTTTTACATAACACAGTTCTTACCAGGAATCAAGAGATTCAGAGGAAAAGAGCACAAATCCATAGTAGACCACATGCTTGCCTGCCTCCAGCCCCGCACGCTCTTGAGGCTACATCCTGGCCTTCAGGGGCCTTGGGTACTTTTGCCTTCATGGGTCTTCTCCCCCACCCCAAAAAATATAACACTGTACTTTCTAACTACTCGTATAGAGGTAAGTGTATTAATATGACACATTAAAGCCATTCTCTGAAATAAAAATTAACTCTTCTGATTTTAAAAGGAATTAAGACATTTTCACAGGGCCCTAAATGTACTGTGAGCACGGGGTACTGTTCCTTGCGGAGGACAAAGGGACAGCTCCCAGTCGCCAGGTCACACGGAAGTCACGCTCCCCCGGAGGCGTTGGCAGTGCCGCTTCCTACCAAATAGCCAGAAAGTCTTGGATGTACCAAAAAGGGAAATTAACTATTTCTAGCTGCTCAGTGTTTAACATTAAGAGGGAAGAAAGACAGGCACCTCTTATTGAAGGAGTGGCCTTCATACAGACTGAATGAACAAAAATGGAAAGACAGAGAAACACACTTGTCATTTGGCTACAGATTTGTGATTTTAAAAAAAATTTCTGAGCAAAAACTGTAAAATCCAGTTACTCCAATGCTAGGTACCCCAACTACACAACATACAACACTTTATTAACCCATGATGATGATAACAACAAACAGTTCTAAGAGGGGGCGCTTGGTGCCCCTATTTATTCCCTGTTGCCCCGTTCTTAACATATGAACTGAAGAGCAAGCGTGTCCCTTTTCATAGAAAAAGCACTGACTTCCTGCTCACAAGACAAGAAGCACATTCTGGCTCACCCACCTCCTAAATTATGAACTGAGCCTCAGTTTCTAAATCTGACCAGGTCCTTCAGATTCACCTTCTCAGAAATCGCCTTCATCTCCCTCTGCTACAGGCCCAGTTCAAGGACCGCTTGCCCAATATGGATGTAAGAGCTACCCAATGATCTCTGGGCCCACAGCCAACACCCCCCCACACACAGAGACAGGAATGACTTCAAAACACACATCTAATGTCACCTCCCTGTGTAAAATCCACCAAAGGCTGCCCAGTGACCTTCTAGATCAAGTTCAAACCCCCTGGCTAGCACGACACAGCCTTTTGTGACTTTCACTGCACAACTCGCCATTCCACATCTCCATGCCTTTGAATGCACTGTCCTGCCTGCCTGGGTGCCGTCCCCAGCCTACTTCCTTTTTCTTCTGTTTGTCCTCCTTCTCTTTTACTATTTTTTGCAAACTCCAATTCATTTTTCAAAGCAACTCAGTCTGTGCCTCTTCTGGACACCCTTCTCTGGCTCCCTCAGTCTGTTTTATTTGCCTCTCTGAGCCCCTGAAGCTTCTGGACAGAGCCAGCCCCTACTCACCACACTCCCCACCCTGTACCAAGTCACCTGTCGGCCGGGTCTTCTGGGTGCCATGCTCCTGTGCGGCGACACAGGCTGTCCAGTGAGACGCCAATGCCTGACACCGTCAATCCACCCCATTAATATCAGCTAATGAACAAATGAATGCCTGTGGGAATGAACAAATTGCCTTCGGGGATAAAAAAAAGAACAAAATTAAACTTCAGCTGAAATAAAAACTTCACCCATGTGGATTCTTGGGCTCCATGTAGTAATGATAAGTTATTTCACAGCTGGTCTAATGTTTATCTTAATTTAACCAACCCCCTCCATGAAGGGTGTGCCAATTAACAGCAGAAGGCGACCAGAGCAATGCTGAAGATCTACGAGAGCACCCTAAAGATCTCCAGAAGTGCCTATTTACATAGAAATAATGGAAAATCATTCTGATAGCTTCAATAACTTAGTCCCCAAAGTCTTGGATCAGGCAACAATTTGTTAGCCTAGTTGGAGTTAAAATATGTACTTGAATGTAATAAAAGTACATTTATTTTAAAATATTCTATAATTCAGATGGGCCTCCCCCGCAATTAGCAGGAATTAGTGAAGTCGCACCATACTTCCAGCTATGAACAGCTCGCCCAGGCAGCCGTGGTTCACCTAGAATCTCTTAATTAGACGCATCCCTCACGACCTACCCACCATCCTTCAAGGCAGTGTTGACAGCCTGTCAGCCACAGAGGGACAGCCCTGGAGTTCCACACCTAGCATCATATGGATTTCCTATGGAAATGGCTTCTGCAGCCGCAGTTAGTCAATTTAATAACCTTATTAAACACCTTAATGACTTCTTGGGCCTAATGACTATATCTAGTATGATAGAAAATGCCACGCAGAGTGGAATTAAAAATTTAAACTAGCTGATCCCTCCTGTTCTCCATGTAAAAACAGGCTTTTTAAGGAAGAGAGAGCCCTGGCCTCTAGGAAAATCTCCGTCCTGCGTTTTCCATAGTTTCCATAGTCCCCCCACCCCCTTGCCTCTGATACGAGATGAAATCACTTTTAAAATAGCTGTACTGTGCTGGACACTGCGCTGTTTCACATATTTTCCTTTAATCTTTACAACAATCCTAAGAATGAGGTAATTTTTTCATCCTAATTTTACAGATGAAAAAACATGAGGCTTCTAAAGCTTAACCTACTGCCCTAAAGTCAACTGACAAGTAAAGCCGAGCTGGGTTGAAGACTCAGGCTTGCCTGGTTCGAAGTCTATTTTTAAAAAACGTGTACTATCTGGTGATCTGTCAGCAAAAGTAATTACTATGCAATGTCCAGGTTTACTATAATTGCATTACTTTGGAGGGAGGAAATAGCCTACTTGGCTATTAGGTAAAATACCAGTTTAAGCAACACACTTTTCTGAAACTGTGTCCCTCCCATTGAGGATACCACATTATAGTCATTCTGTCCCCTTAGGTTCCTCTTGGCGAGATACTTCCTCAGCCTTCTCTTGTTTTTGGTGGCCTGGTGATTCTGAAGAGAACGAGTCAGGCATTCAGTATAATGTCCCCTGTGAGGATGTGTCTGGTGCTCATCTCAGGATTAGTTCTCCTGGATCTAACTGTTTGCAAGCAAGACTACAGGTGCTAGTAAATAAGGACAAAGAGGTGTAATAGATATTATATAAAAGGAGGATGGTGTGCAGAGGAGAGGAGTACTAGAAAGAAAGAAGGGGAAAAGCAGAAAGGCAACAGGGGAAAGAGAGGGGAAAGGGAAAAATATGGAAAATGATGAATGAATCTGCTGTAAATAGGGAGGGAGGGTGCAGAGGGGAGGGGTGGGGGAGGGGGGAGAACCAAGATGCATCATGTATAGGTACAGAATAAATGTAATGAATGTGACCATTGTATGTAGAATGTACCAATACATGTTCTTGGTTTAAAATAAAAATTAAAAAAAAATTTAAAAAGACTACAGGTGCTATCTTATGCCATCCCACCAAGAGGCCATGCTATCCCCATGACTTTCTACTGTTGACGTTAACCCTAATCACAGGGCTGAGGAAGTATCTGTAACATTTCACTACTATAAAGTTACTCTTTTTTCATTTCTTAACAAATGTGGAGATAAATTTAGGTTCACTAATTTTTTTTTAAGCCACTTCTAATTTAATCACAGTTGGCAAAGTGTTTCTTGAACTGTATCAGAATGCTAAGCTGGAAGAGTGAGATATTAAACTATAAATTTTATGTGATCTCAATTTTCTAAAAATGACATACACATATGCACAGAAAAAGACTAGAGAGAAGGAGCCCAAATTTTTATTTTTTCCTTAATAGTTTTCCAAAAATGTTCTGCAGTGAGCAAATCTTTGAAAATCTGGAAGAAGGAAAAAAAGTGGCGGGGGAGCATGGGAGTGAGGGAGGAGTTTTTCTCTGGGGCTGGCTCAGGAAAAAACAGCCCTTGAGTAACTCTAACACAAATGCTGGGCTCAGAATGACAGCCGCGCACTCTGAAACCTGCTGCATGCTCGGGGTATTCCCAGCTGCCTTTCTTTTCCTACAGAAGAGTGTAAATTCCCTCCTGTGGAGACGGTTCGATTTTGGTTAAATGGGAAAACTTAAAACTGACTATAACATTGGAAACTGAGAACAGGAAAAGGAGGGAGCAAGAAAGGAGGAAGGAACAAATTTAGGCTTTAGAGAGTGAGGGAGTGGGATTTGGAGGTTTTTATTCTGTTTTGGTGTTGTGTGTGTGTGTGTGTGTGTGTGTGTGTGTGTGTGTGTGTTTCAGTGAGTGAGTGCTGAGGACCAAACATGGGGCGCCACTCATGCTAAGCAAGTGCTCTTCCAGCCCTCTGAAAGAGTGTTCTGCTTTGCTCTTTCCCTTCAAAATTCCCAGTGTCACATGGGAACTTTATTCTTTATTCTTTGGAGCTATTCACTCTTCTTTATTCACTGCTCCTAGCCCAGTCAGTTTCCAATCAGCATTCCAATACCAAAACCATGTTTTGGCACTGGGGATGTAGCTCAGTGGTGGAGCATTTACACAGCATGCCCTGGATTCGCTCCCCAGCACTGCAAAACCAAAAACCAAAAACCGTGCTTTCCTAGAGCAAGTCTTCTGAAATGTGACCATCGGTCAGCGTATCTTGAACATGTTACTACTTGTCCAGAATAGCAACTCGTCTCTCCATCTCTCCCATGGCGCCCAGTCTTCTCCCTCGGCGGCAGGGCCCACCCTGGCAGCACACGGAACAATCCTGGGCCCGCGTGGGTCTGCTCTACTCAGAGAATTCCCTGCCAAGAGACTGATGGATTATTACTCAGGTATCAATACCTGGGAGTTGCCTGGGAGTTGCTGTTATCTCCAGTACAGAGTGTGTATATATTGAAGGGGAAAAAAGACCCTTATTCCCAAAAGTATAAATCTCTAAAGGAAGAATGTGGTCATGATGGTCCACGAAAGCAGGGGAGGCTCATTCCCCATAAATGTAGACACAGACAAAAGGAGTCCACCACACCTTTCAGCTCCCCACGGTAGGAGGCTGCAGTTACACAGAAGCCCGGGAACAAACCTGGGCCTTTCTGGAGGGAGTGGGGCCTCTGAGGTCCAATGCCTAGATGTCAGTCTCTGAGAAGGGACTATGCCCTGCAGGTGCAAGCTGCTTATTCACACCCCACAGAAGATGAGTTTCAGCATGGCTGAGAACAAGGATCCTCAGTGGCGAGGAGAAATAAAACTGTTCATTCTGGACATTAGAATATAAAAAGAACAAAAATGCCTGACTCCACAAGAGACACTGTCTGAATCATGTTTCCTGTCACAGCCACCTGCCTTTCCATTTGGATTCTGTGTTCTGTCTCATTAAACATAAAAGTTGATTCAGTTGGGTCCATCTAATTATTCTTATTAAAATATGTAACCATAATATTTTAATTGTAAATTAAAGTTGCATGCATGAATGAATCTGAATTCATTGTAATTTTACAATGGCCCAACGCCAAGGCCTTTTTATGGAGAAGATCCATCAGCCCAGATACTGCTCTCCTGAGAATTCAAACCAACGTGCAAATGGAACATGTTCAACTAACAAGGGAGATGAGCGCTCCCTTTTCCACTCTCACTAGATTTATTATAGTAATAAAGCTGTTTTAACAAGAAGAACTGCATTTCCCAACTTTAAAAAAAAAAAACTGCCGAACTTTTAGGCTGGCACTACCAGTCATACAGAACCAAGATGTCACCCCAGGCCATCTGAATCTTGCTCAAAGATAGCAAGTAGGTCTTCACTCACATGCCAACCTCATGACTAATTCGTAATATCTACCACATCCAAGTGGAAAGTGCTTACACGAATACTGCACCTTGGTCAGGATTCTAAAACAATCAGTGATGGTGCACTTGACCCTTACTTGCCTATTTATGTAAAACCGACTTATTTTCCACTACTCAACAACCGGCCACTGAACTTGAGATCCTCCTGCCTCAGCCTCCCAGAGGGCTGAGATTACAGACCTGGCTAAAAGTTTCTTATAATTTAAAAAAAGAAAAAAAAGTCTTCATTGCTTTCATGGAAGTCATCCCATCCCTACCTTCCAGGAGGAAAACTTTGAAATGTGACTTTGGAATAGTGCTAGTGGTGGGCACAACCCATCCTGGAGTGTTGGGCCAGTGCAGCTGTGCAGTGAAAAATTCACCCTACTCAAAATGAGATGTGGACTTTGCCCTTGGTGACTGGGCTGCTGAGGTCTCTAGATCTGGAACATCCTTCCCGAATAGCCTCGTGAGCCTGAGGCTCTGGACACTGGACAATCTAACAAGACTGTCATGGGCACTTTGGGCCTCACTGTGCTAGCTCCGGCCTCCAGAGGAAATGCAGACTAAAGGTAAAGTCAGCCCTCCACAGCTGCAGCTTCTGCATCCAAAGATTCGACCAAACAGGACTGAAAATATCAGAATAAGAAAAACTTGTCTCTGTACTGAACATGTAGAAACTTTTCTTTCTGCTCATTCTTCCCTAGACAACACAAAGTAACAACCATTTACATGGCATTTACATGGCATTTGGCATCACACTGCATAGGTTTATGCAACTGCTGTGCCTTTTTACATAAAGGACATCAGCACCTGCAGATTTGGGTATCCACAGGGGCTTCCCAGAACTCATCCACTGGGGACACCAACAAACAACTGGACCAGCTCAACCCCCAAAAGGAACCCTAGGAAACTGGGTTCGGAGGCCTAGGGGGCCAGGCTGCAGCCAGGAAAGCACAGCTTTTTTCCCGAACTGTATGGAAAAGTCCCAGAGACCCAGGAGACCACAAGCGGGGCAAAAGCGACACTCGTGGCAGTTCTCTGGTTGTCACTCAAGGTGGGAGAACTCGAGGAGCAGCCAAGAGAAGAGAAAGCAGACCAGAGGGAGAAGGTTCAAGGCCAAGGATGGGAAGCAGACCCTGGGGAACTAGGAGTCACAGTAATGACAAGCAGTGGGTGGCACAGTGCCCTCCAGCTTAGTCACTGGAACCAAAAGTGAAGGCCACAGATGTGCCATGGTGGGAAAAGGAGAGCATGCCTGAGGGAGGGTATGTTGTTCTTCCTTCAGCCCTCTCCCTGTAATACCATGAGTTTATGGTTAGTGAATGAATTAGTAACCTGGGGTGAATCCAAATGTCTGGGTCACTGATATTTAGATTTGTGACCACGTACCTCTTTCTGTTGTTCTGGAAACATCTTCAGCACAGAATAGGCTCAATCTGAAAAGTAAGATGACAACACAGGGTGACTTGGAATCTGGACACTGGAGCTGTACACCTCTCCTGCCCCCCACCCCGCAGGTAGATCTCCGCCCCTCCCTTGCTCTCCCACACAGCCCAGAGCACCGTGAGCATCACTCTGCACCGGGGACTGCGAGTGCGCGGCACTGTGCATCTAAGTCAACTGGACGCTGACACAGCCAGGCAGTCAGGCTGGAGCTGGAGGCTTAGGACACTAGAGGACAGAGATGTGTGGGAGCAAGGCGCCCGTGGGGGTGCTGCTGACAGCGGTGACACAGATGGGAATGGAAATGACAGGCAGAGGAACTTCTCACTGGGAAAAGCCCTCAGAGTTTTACTGGAAACTCAAACCTTCAAGGACAGGTTGTCCTGCAACACTCAGTCAAACAAGAGGTGACAGGGCGCACAGAAAGGTCAACTTGAGCTGCGATCTACCAGTCGGTACAGCCAGCCTGTCATTTGATTCCAGGCCCTCCAAGTCCCTGTGGCTGGCCATTGTTCCTCTTTGTTTTTTTTATTTACCAAGAACATGTACTGGGACATTGTATACATAGTGATCACATTCATCATAGTTAATTTATACCTGTACATGATACATCTTGGTTCCCTCCTTCTGCCCCCCATCCCTCCCTTCCAGTCCCCCTCCCTTCCCTATTTACAATAGCTTTATTTACATTTTTCCCCTTTTTCCCTTTTTTTTCTTTTTCCTTTCCTTCTTTCCCCCCCTCCCTTTCTAATTCTCCTCCATACTGAATATTGTCTTTCTTTTACTTAGTATCTATTATACTTTTTGTCCTTATTTACACTTACAGTTTCTCATATCAGAGAAACAATTTGATATATACTCGTGTGTGTCTGATCTATTTCACTTAAGAGTATGTTCTCAAGGTACATCCATTTACATATAAAATAGAGCTACTGTGATAAAAACATCATGGTACTGGCAAAAAGACAGACCCGAGGATCAGTGGAACAGATTAAAAGATGCAGAAACAGATTAAAAGATGAGGTATTTGGAGTTCCCAAACACACTCAAATACCTCATCTTCAACAAATGAGCCAAACACCCTCACTGGAAGAAAGATAGCCTCTTTAACAAATGGTGCTGGACAAATTGGCTTGCCACATGCCGAAAACTAAAACTAGATACATGTCTCTCACCATGTACTAAACTAAAATCGAAGTGCATCGGAGATCTAAACATTAAAACAGAAACACTAAATCTACTGAAAGATAGAATAGGAAGAACTCCATTGTTCTTTATACCCCACTTATTACAGATACTCATTGGAGTTAAAACATACATACATATGTACATACACACACACACATACATTCATAAAATTCCCTGCTATATGCACACAGATATATTTTTACAACCTAATTATGACTGCAGGCTGACTATCTGCTTTTACTTTCCTAAGTCTGAACCCATTTCCTGGATGCTCATTAGCATTCACAGATATTTTCAGAGTTTCTACTAAATGTCTGTGGCAGTATAGGGAACACGAGGATGCAAAATACAAGCTGTGACCTCAAGTCACATACGGAGTCATTTACAAGGTAACCCACAGCTGGCCCAAGAGAGGATTTCTGCAGCGGGCAAGCAGACAGCACCTCAGCAGCAGGCAGGGAGGTTTCCAATAGGCAGTTCCCTCCACATGGAGAGGTTGGGAGCTTCCCAGAGAAGGCAGGCACAATGGGGGAGTCTCAGCATCCGAAAAGGAGAGGTCCTGCCAGGAGAACGGAAGTGCGACAATGACAGATGCAGATGACAAGAAGTCTGACGTGTAGTGAAGAGATGCCAGATCAGCTAAGGGACAGGGTTTTTGAAGGATGTGGCCGAATTGTGGCTGCCAAAAAGACAAGTCCATGTCCACTTCCTAGAACCTGTGGAACCGTATTTGGAAAAGGTATCTTTGGAAAAATGATTAAATTAAGGATCTCCAAATGAGGCCACCCTAGAATCCTGGAGTAGACCCTAAATCCAATGACCAGAGTCCTTAGAAAGAAGCGAAGAACACCATGGGAAGAGGGAGGCAGAGCAGGAGTGATGAGCCACAAGCCACAGAACACCCGAAGACACAAGAAGCTAGACAAGGTCAGGAGGGATCCCGCCTGGGACCCCGCTGAGGGGACATGGCCCTGCTGACCCCTCAATTTCAGACCGCTCACCTCTAGAACTGTGACAGAATAGAGTGTTAGTGTTTTAAGGCCAAGTTTGCAGTAATACAGGAAGCCGGTACAGAAGGGATCTGCAGGGAGTAAGCTGGAAAGCAGGCTGGGTTGCAGGTGGGGATGGGGGACACCATGCACACTCACGCATTCAGTCGGTCAGTGCTGATGGAGCCCTGCGAGAAGGCACGCGGTAAGCACACACACGGGACACACAGTGAAGCACAGAGCAGACGTGGGGCTTCAGCGATGACTTCGCAATTGCCACGTGGGTATGATATGGAAGCAGGGGGCGCCCTCTGACAAGATGGAAGGACACACAGTGAAGACGAACCTTGAAGCCACTATACCAAGTGAAATGAGACAGTCACAAAAGACAAACACTGAACGCGTGCAGAGCAGTCAAATCTAAAGAGAGGAGAGCGTGGCTTCCGGGGGCTGCAGGGAGGGGAAATGGGAAGTCAGTTGGTGGTTATCGTTTCAGTCTTACAAGGATAGAGGTCTAGAGATTGGTTACACAGCAGTGTGCATGTACCTAGCATTACTCAACTGTACGCCTATGAGTAGTTAAGACAGTAAGTTTTATGTTATATGTATTTTAGCACCATTTTAAAAAAGTTTAAAGAATAAAGGTACTCAGGAGGAAGGAGGCTTTCCCGAGAAGGCAGCACTGAACGTGGGTCCAGTAGACAGTGTCTTAGTCAAGAAAGCAGAAGGAAGGAGACACTCTAGCTGAGGGGCTGGCATGAGCAAAGGGCAAAAGCTAGAAGGAGCAGCAGCTCTGGAGCCCCAACACCACAGGCGCCCTGCATCGGACCGAAGTGGGACGGTGGCCTCCACCTTCCCAGGCCCTAGGCTCCTACAAAGCACACACTGCACGCAGCTGAGGCTCAACCCAGCAGGATCCTCTGCTGTCCTACCTCCACCCTTCCAGGCATCCCACCAACTCTGATCTTCTTCCACAGCTCTGTGCAGAAACCACCTCCTCTCTCCTGCCCCAGCTCTCACCTGTTACACACTGTGCTCCCGCGGTCCTCTACTGACGCAGCCTCATTTGCACCATGTCTCCCCCAACTGACTAAATTTCCCCAACACAGCAAAGCTGTGCTTTTTTGTATGTAATCCAACATCCCAACCACCCTGTGACGGAGACTGGAACATCCTCACTTCACACGTAAGAGGCTGGAAGGCTGGAAGAATTGAGTTGCCCGAGGCTTCACAGGAAGTCAGAGAGCTTAAGTCCAGTTTCAGCTCGAGCCAGGCGCTTCTCAACTCTGGTCCTCCAGTACCTGAGGGTGCCTCTATGACAGCAGGACGTGGGCACATGTTCAAAGCCGGGGTCTTACTCCTCTCTCAAGGGCCTGGGCTTTTCTCATCCACACAGAAGGTGCAGGTGAATTTATAACTAACTTCCCGGTGGGAGGCCCTTTCCAAAAGTAGGGGAGATGAGTGCATTTTCTGCACTCTTCTCTGCTATACTACAAGGAGTAGTCAACCCTCAAACACTTGGCCTCATTTCCCTTCTAGATCTAGGACCAGGTTCCAAGAGCTGAGAGCCTAAGTCTGGGCACAGAAAGGAAGTGAATGATACATCTTGCTAGTATACCTCTCCATGTCTCACCTTTTTGCTTTAACAGCGCCTTCTCCAAAGCACTTTCACTATAGTCTTACGGCCAGGACAACACATTACCTTTTTAATGCTGAAGAGACTCTACTATGGGACAATTGTGCCTAGGCAGGCATCGGTCACACTATTCCTTTCTTAACACAATACTGCCTCCAAAGAAAGATACTGCTATAGTTTGGATCTTAAATATCCCCCAAAAGCCCATATGCTAAAAGCTTGGTCCCCAGCCCATGGCATTTGAGGAGAGGGGTGGAACCTTTAGAAGGTAATCTAGTAAGGCAGGTTGTTGGCGAAGGGTGTACTCTTAAAGGGCATACTGGGACCCTGGTCCCTCTTCTTCCTTTTTCTCACTCTTTTACTTCCCAGCCACCATGAAATGAGCAGCATCCTCCACAACACACTCCCTACCATTAGGTACTGCTTCACCACAGGCCCAAAAGCAACCAAGCCAAATGACCATGGACTGAAACCATGAGCCAAAATAAACCTTTCCTCCTCGTAAGTTGTTTATCTCGGTTACTTCATCATAGTGACAGAAAGCTAATAGCTATTTTACAAGAAAGTTACAGGCAACGGTTATGGTATTTGTGGGGGATAGGGTGTGAGGCAAGAGCTGCAGGAGCACTGTGGAGAGAGGACCCAAGTGAGGGGTTGACTGGACAGGCTGCATCAGTCTCAGAGGTATCTAAGAAAGTGGGGTGCAACAGGTGGCTGCTTCTAGGGACATCTAGGAGCTGTGTTGATTTGAGGTCCTGAGAAGTATATCACAATCCTTCAAAAAGAAAACCTCCTGCACTTCATCCAGAGAGAGATTTAAGATAGTACCCACTGCTGCTGAGGATCACGAGAAATGAAAACTAAATACTATTAGTTGGAATGTGAGCTATTCCAACACTTCTGAAAGATAATATTGCCATATGCTTCAAAAGCATTTTTAAACTGTTTATGTTCTTTATTTAACTCAATAATTTGATCTTTGAAAACTCAACCTAAAAAAACCAATGTAATGATGAATGTGATCATTACATACTACAAACATGTACTAATAAAAAAATTTAAAAATCAGTGCAGTATGTACAAAATATTTGTAAATGAAAGAATATCCACAATGTACTATTTTTTTAAAATCACAGAGGCCGAGAACCATGGCACACACCCGTAATTCTGGTTACTTGGGAGACCGAAGCAGGAGGATCAAAGTTTGACACCAGTCTGGGTAACTTAGCAAGACCTATTCTCAAAATAAAGAATAAAAAGGGCTGAGGATTTGGCTCAGTGACAGACCATTTGCCTAGCATGCCATGGGGCCCTGGTTCAATCCTCGGCACCACCAAAACAAAAACAAAAACAAACAAAAAAAAAGGATCAAAGAAAATGGAAGTCTAAATGCCCGTAAGTAAATTAGAAAAAAGGAATTGTGATGTACTTGATATTAGACTACCTTGCAGCCATTATAAATTAGGTTTAGAAGAATATTAAAGGACTGAGACTATCTGAGAGGTGGTTAAGTGATTTCTTTCTTGGTTGAACCCAAGGCCTTTTCACTGAGGTACATGCCCAGCCTTTTTTGTATTTTTTATTTTGCACAGGCTCTCACTAAATCACTAAGTTGCCCAGGCTGGGCTCAAACTTGGAATTCTCCAGCCTCAGGCTCCCACAGTGCTGGGATTACAGGCGTGTGGTACCATATTTGGCTGTGAAAACCTTATATATTTCTTTGATTATTCATTTAAGAATTGGAGCCTATACAAGACGAAGTTAACAGTGGTTATCTCTGAGTGGCAGAAGTATGACTGTTTATTTACTTCCTTCTTTTGTACATTTTTCCAAGATTGTAATGCATTTGTTGCATCTAAAATCAGAAAAACATACATTTTTTAAAGAAAGTGAAACCTAATATGCTCACTTTTATTACAAATCCCAAAAAAAGTTAATTTCATCCTTGCTGTATTCATTTTCTCCTACTTAAAAATCACTGACTTATATTCACATCTTAAGGATAGCCCATCAGTGAGGTTTATCTTAAATTCAAAGCTTAGTTAGGGCTAGTTTTGTTTTTTTGGCTTGACTGTTTGTTCGCTGTACTAAGGATTGGACCCAAGGGTACTCTACCACTGAGCTATATCCACAACCCTTTTTATTTTTTTATTTTGAGATAAGGTCCCGCCAAGTCACCCAGGCTAGCCCCAAACTTGTCATCCTCCTGCCTCAGGCTCTGGAACAGCTGGGACACATGTCGCCATGCCAGTTCAGGGCTCGTTTCTCTGACATCAGTTCTCCATACTACGCCACACTGAGCAGATCTGTGGTGTACCAGTCCTCCTGGGTCTCCTCCAGGCAAGTTCCCAGGCCAGGATCCTGTTCAGGGGCAACTCTACATGTAGCCCTGCTTCTGTGACCTCCTAGACTCAAGTAGCTGCACCCAGGAGGAGTGCCAGACTCCAGGGAAGCCAAGCCAGGGCCAGCAAGTGCCTCAGGCACAGCCTGGCAGGAACAGACGGGGCTTGGTAGTCCTGGGTAAGCCGGGAAATCCTTCCAGGAAACCCTTCCAGACTTAGCAGGAACTCAGGCTAGAAAGTGATGGAAGAGAAATTGGAGATATGATGTCACAGATGGAGTTCTCAGGTTCCACAGGTTATCAGCAAACAGTCATGAGGTAGATAAAAGATATTAAGACTTTCAAAGATACTGCCCACCCGTAAAGGCTCAATATCAAGAGCCAGCATCAGCTGTGAAAGTCCACAGGCCGCCTGGGGCCAGCAGCAGCGGTTCAGGGTCAGCACTCTGCCAAGGGCTTCAGTGCCCAGCCTCCTGGGCTTGCCCGCAGCCCTCACAATAAGCACCCTTTACTCAAGGGCGTCTGAGGGAGAAGCCTTGGGCAACAGAAAGAACTCAGCCAGGAAGAAAAAGGAACTAGAGTTGCACCAGTACAGGAAAGCTGGGTCCACAGAGCCCACAGAACCTGCGGGAAGGTGGGCCCATTCTCCTTCAGTCTCAACTCAGAACTTGAGAAAGAGCAAATTAAGATGAAAAAAGACACAAAAATCTCAAATTCAGTTCAAGTTAGAAACGCAAATCAACTTTTTTCTAATGCTTACCACCAAAGGAAAAAAAAGGGGACAGGCCAATGATGCTTCTTTTTGAAGATTTTCTTAGCAAGCTCTTTGAAGGTTTTTCATAGCACAAAAATCAATGAAACCACTGACTTTCTAGATTCTTCAATATTGTGTATGGTCAAGAACATGATGGGAGACCAAATTTAGGACCTGAAATTGGGAAGCAAAAAACAGAAATACAGAATTTTAACCTTACAACTATGTTGGTGTCATTTAGAAAAAGATCTGCCTTAAAAAAATTTTCGGGGGGGGTGGGGATTAAGCTCAGCGGTTACAGTGCCTGCCTTGTAAGCACAAGGCCCTAAGTTCGATCCCTGGCACCAAAAAAAAAAAAAATTTTTCTCACTTCCCAATCAATGTCTCTTTTTTTCATGGTACAAAGGTTCTCTTAATTAGTGATTTATTTGGACTAATAATTTTCCTCTTTTAGGTAAATCTGAGAAGCTGGGGAAGGAGTATGGGTAATTTAAATATAGGTGAGAATTAGTCCAGCCTGACTGCCACCCATCTCAGCTCTATCCCCAACTCCCCATCACACGGGCTTTCGATTAGGGTGGGAAACGGGTGACCACGGCAGCTGGGTACAAGCAGCCCCTCAGTGCCCTGCCGCAGGATCACAGAAGACCTGAGAACACATTTCCTTAAAGAATAGTTTAAAACACCTTGGCATCCTCTCCTGCCAACAACTGACAGACAGATTTTTAAATTTAGCTCACTCCAGCCCTTTGGAGGACTTTGCAGAAGTACAACCATGACTTTCCATCAAAGTACTACCTGAACAGTAATAGCAAAAGGACAAGAGGATGGGATGTAGCTCGGCAGAAGAGGAATAATGTAACATTCACAAGGCCCTGGGTTCGATTCTGCCGCACAACAAGGAAAGAATAAAACACCTAGAATTACATTTAACAAAAGAAATGCAAAATTTATACTCTGAAAACTACAAAATGTTTTTGAGAGAAAAGCAAGCCAGACATGGTGGTGTGTGCGCGTGCGGACACACACACACACACACACACTCACTCACACAGCTAGAATACCAGCATTCTAGATGGCTGAGGCAAGAGGATCACAAATTCAAGTCCAACCTAGGCAACTTAGCAAGATCCTGTCTCAAAATTTTAAAAAAGGAGTTAGAGATGTAGCTGAGTGCAAAGCTCCTGGTTCAATTCCAAGTACAAGGAAGGGCGGTAGGGAGGAAGGAAAGGGGGGGAGGGAAAGGAAGGGGAGGGAGGAGGGGAAGGGAAAAGAGGGAGGGAGGGAGGAATTTAAAGGAGAACAAGATAAATAAAAAAAAAAATCCTATGTTCATAGACTGAAAGACTTAACATCGTTAAGATGATAATACTGCGCAACCCAGTCTACAAATTCAGTGCAGTCACTATCAGAATCCCAGCTGACTTCTTGGCATACACTGACAAGCCGATTCTGAAATTCACAGGGAATGACAAGAGGCACATAACACCCAAAACAGACCTGCAAAAGAATGAAATAAGAGGACTCACAACTTCTCATTTCAAAACTTACTATGAAGTCTAGACAGTATGGTGTTGGCACAAAGATAAACAAAAACATCACTGGATTAGAACTGAGGGTCCCCAAGTAAACCCATTCCTCTGTGGACACATTTTTTTTTTTTTTGGTTTTTTGAGACAAGGTCTCACTTTGTAGTTCAGGCTGGCCTTGAACTCACTGTGTAGCCCAGGCTGGCCTTGAACTCACAGTGATCCTCTTGCCTCAGACAAATGATCTGTGACAAGGGAACCCAAACCACTAAAAGAAGAGCCTTTTCAACAAATTGTGCCTAGCCACATGAGAAGCCACATGGACAAGAATTTTAAGTGGATAGCCACATGAAAAAGTTAGACTCCTACCTTCTACTAAGTGTAAAATTTAACAATAAATAAACAAACTAACCCAAAATAGACCAAAGACTTAAGTATCAGGGCAAAACCTATAAACTTCTTAGAAGAAAACAGTAGTAAAACTTGATGGCCTCGAATTAAGCAAAGGATGTTTAGAGATGACACCAAAAGCATAAGCAACAAAAAAACCCTGAGACTCCACAAAAATCAAAAATTTTGTGTTTCAAAGGACACCACCAAAAAGTGAAAAGACAACCCAGAAAATGAGAAAGTATCTGTAAATTATATATCAGATAAGGGACTTATATCTAGCCTATTTAACGAACTCTTACAACTCAATAATAAAAAAACAACCCAATTCAAATATGGGCTAAGAGCAAGGTATGGTGGCACTCGCCTGTAATCCCAGCACTTGGGAGGCTGAGGCAAGAGAATGACCACAAGTTCAAGACCAGCCTGGGCTACACAGTGAGTTCAGGACCAGCCTGAACTACATAACAAGACCCTGTCTCAAAAAAACAAACAACGAAACGCAGCACATCCATGCCATGAAGTTGTATTCAGCTATAAAAAGGAATAAAACTTTAACAAATGCTAAAAAAAAAAAAAAAAAAAAAAAAAAAAAAAAAAAAAAAAAAAAAAAAAAAAAAAAAAAAAAAGGGCAAAGAGCTGGGTGTGGTGGCACACACCTGTAATCTCAGCCCTAGGGAAGCTGAGGCAGGAGGACTGCTATGAGTTCAAGGCCCGCCTGGGCTACACAGTGAGACCCTGTCTCAAAAAAAATAAAAATAAAAATTGGGCAAAGGATCCTAATGAGGCATTTCTGCAAGGAAGACATACAAATGACCAATAAGCACGTGAAAAGTTGTTTGACATCACTGGTCATAGGAAAATGCAAATCAAAACTAGGACAAGATAGTATTACTTTCTCACTCGGCTGTTTAAAAGCAAAAAATCAGATAATAATAAATGTTGGCAAAGATAAAAAGAAATTGGATCCTTTGGTGAACATGAAAAATGGTACAGCTACTTTGTAAAACAGTCTGGCATATGCTCAAATGATTGTACACAGAATTACCACTTGGCTCAGCAATTCTATCCCATATATCTGAGAGAATGAAAACAAGCCCCACAAAATCTTGTATGTGAATATTCAGACCAACATACTTCGTAACACTGAAAGAGTAGAAACAACCCTAATTCTATCAACAAACATATAAACAAATTGTGGCTTGTTCATACAGTGGAATATTATTAAATAATAAAAAAGAATGAAGTTCTGATAGAAGCTACAACTCAGATAGCCCTCGAAAACCTTACACTAAATGAAAGAAGCCACTCACAGAAGTCCACATATTACATGATTTCACTCACATGAAATGTCTCTCTCCAGCACTAGCTGCAGAGACAGAAAGCGGAGTACAGCTGCATGGGGCTGGAGATGAGAGGGAAACTTAGGGGACAGGGAAACTAAAGGTACAGAGTAGTCTCCTTCTGAGGTCATGAAAATAGTCTAAAATGGACAGTGGCAAGAGTCACACATAGCTGTGAATATACTAAAAACCATGACTAAATTTTATGGTATGGATCATATCTCAATAAAACTGTTTTTTTAAAAAGTGCTAAATGAAACTCTGAGCCTGACTCCATCCATTCATTCACCTGACCCTGGAGTCCAGAAACGCTCATCCTTGGAGCCACAGGTCTGACCAAGCTGAAGGTTCTCCAGTTATCACCTGGGGTTTTCTCATCCTCACTTGGACCTGACCCTACCCTTCTTCCTCTGCCATCTCCTCTTCCAACCCTCCTTCCACAAAGGCCGCAAAGTCACCTCAGAGCCAGCAAATACCCCACAACCAAACCCCTCTCGGCAGCTCTGTCTGGCTTCTCCACTTTTTCCCTCCGTTTTAACTCTTTGTCCTGCCAAAACCACAGCTAAAATTGCCCCAAAGTGGCCGCAGGGGACAGTCCTCAAAGTAGTACCACCCCAAACCTTCCCAAGAGGAGGCCAGTTCCGACTGCAAAGAAAGCAGTAAAGGCCAGGGTGAGCCATGCACCGTTTAGGAAAATTTACTTACACAGGGCTGCCCGCCACAGCATCTCTGCAATGGACAGAGAGCTGTTTCCTCCAGGTGTATCGGGGGCCAAAGGTCAGTGGGTGGAGTTTGCATGAAGGTGTAAGGAATGTGGCACAATGCAGGGGCTAGTTTCTTCCAGGGTTTTGGCAACAACCTAGCTACCTTTATCCACGCCCAGGAAAGTCCAAGGCACTAGGTTCAAGCCTGCAGGTGGCTGGGTTGCAAGGCAGTCAGGCACTCCGACTCCCAGTGAGGAAATTGAAAAAAGGGGAAAAGGGGAGGGGAGGGCTTGGGGATTTAGCTCAGTGGTACAGCGCTTGCTTAGCAAGCACAAGGCCCTGAGTTGGATCCCCAACACCCAGAAAAAGAAAAAAAAGAAAGGAAAGTAGGGGGAACTGAGGATCTTACAATTCACCCCCAAATGGTTTGGTTTGCCTTGGTATTCTGTGAGTGGCTCTTAACAATCTCCCATGCCCACTCTGTGGTAATGTTCCCTGAGCTGGAAGAAAAGGTGGGCTCCCCTGTAAGAGCCTTCTTCCTAATTTTAGGAAGCACTACACACAAATCCTAAACCAAAAGTAAACATAAGTCAATGTTATAAAACCTAAAACCAGTTTTTAAAAAGCTGTTGGTCAGGGGCTGGGGATTTAGCCCAGTGATTAGAGTGCTTGCCTAACAAACACAAGGCCCTGAGTTCAATACCCAGCACCAAAAAAAAAAAAGCTGTCAGTCATTCAAACTAGAATCCCAGAAAATGTTTTCGATTCCTTCCTTCCCCATCCTTTCCAAATCCAACTGGTCAGCTAACCCTGACAATCCTCTCTCCTAACGCTTCCAGCCCCCTCCCTTCCCTCAGCCTCAGATGTCACTGGCATGGTCTAGCACGCATCATTTCTGTTCTGTACTCTGATTGTTCACAGTCTTCCCATTAACGAAGTAGTACAACCCCTTCCACCGGCAAGGGAGATAAATATCCACGCCTGATCCCTCAGCATCTCTTCTTAATATAGTTTTATTTTCAACACAGTTTTAGTTTTCAAAGACTACTTATATTCTTTTATTTTTTTTTTTGAGACAAGGTCTCACTATACAGTTCAGGCTGGCCTTGGATTCACCATGTAGCCTATGCTGGCCTTGAACTAAAAATCCTCCTGCCTCATCCTCCTGACTGCTGGGATTACAGGCATTTGCCACCATGCCCAGCTACTTACATTATTTTTAATTTAATCTTGTTTCATAACATTTTAAATGTGAGAATAAAATTGTCCTCTCTGTATCTATTACAAAGTTATACATGAGTCACTAAAATACAAATTTACATTTGACAATTTTTTGTTTTTACCAAGAACATGTATTGGTACACTGTATACATAATGATCATATTCAACATGGTTATTTTGCACCTGAACATGATGATATATCTTGGTTTTCCCCCCTCTTTCCCATCCCTCCCTTCTATTCCCCCACCCTTTTTTTTACTAAAAAATATTTAAAAGGCAAACCTCAAAAACTAGTCTTTCATATTACTTTGGGGCAAGTGAAAGAGAACAGGCCTATCAAGCTATCTAACAAAGCCTTTGGGCATTTGAACCTACTAGGATCTAATCTTAGTAGTCACAGGAAAAGGCCGCCTTGGGGGTCTATGAGTGCTATTCTAATTTCTTTACTATGAAAATCCAGGGGTGGAAATGCATCCTCCAAGACCAGTGTCCCCAGTGCTGGGTGTGGTGGCACACACCTGTGAGCCTAGCACTCAGGGGGCTGAGGCAGGATGATCACAAGTTCAAGGCCAGCCTGGGCTACATTTACTCACTTCTGATCAGTCAAAAAAAACAATTTTTGAAGCAGGATTTGCATTAGAGGAAAAATAAAATAAGAACTGCAGATCAAACCCAGATGGTTTAGAAGTGAGCGAAGCCCAGTTCCACATTTGTCTATGGTGGGATCCTTGACCTTCGGTCTCACTGATAGGTCTTTCCAACTCCAGCCATCTTGGCTTCATCCTCCCTGAATACACTGTTTATTTATCACTTTTCCTGCTCTTGCCTCTAAATGGTTTGAAGCAATTCCCAAATGGGTTTAAGGTCACGAACAATAACTGATCTGAAAATGATGTAACTGTTAGAAGGAACTAAGGTACAGAGATTTGGTAAGGAGGACTAAGTAAAAATGCTATTTTAAATAGAAACCCCTAACATTTCATAGGCATATTCGACTTCCAGTTGATATGCACTAGAGCTCCTCAAAGTGTTTTGTGTTTTTTTTTTTGGTGCCAGGTATTGAACTCAGCGCCTTGAGCTTACTAGGCAAGCACTGTACCCACTAACCACTGAGTTAAATCCCCAGTCTCAGCCAAGTGTTTATTGTGAAACTAAGATTTACAATAATCATAAAAGATTTAACAGGAACTAAGGTACAGATATGGCAAGAAGCAGGACTAAAGACTAAGGACTAAATACTATTTTAAACAGAAACTCCTTGTTATGGCTTGTATCTAGATGTCCCCTGAAAGCCTCATGTGGTCACAGAGGTAGCTGGATCTAGGGTGTGTGATGTTGGGATTAAGTGTGTGATGCTGGGATTCAATGTGAGATGCTAGGACTAAGGATGCGTGATTGGTTCGGTATAGTTCTGGGTGTGAATAATGGGAAGGCCCACCCTAGGTCTGAGTGAAACCACCAAAAGGGTGGGGGTAGCCTGGAAGGGAGAAAAGAGAAAGGTAGGTGGCTGCTGCTGTTGCTTCCTCCCTACTTCACTGCTTTGCTGCCCTCCTGTCTTCTGCCTGCCATGAACTATTTCTCCTCTGTGATGCCCCTCTGCCATGCCACCCTGCCTTGGAGCCAGCAGGCTATGAACTGAAGCCTCTACAAACTGTGAGCTAAATAAATCTTTCTTCCTTTAACTTTGGGTGTCAGCTATTTTGTCTCAACAATGAGAAAAGTAACTAAAACACTCCTAACATTTCATAAGCATATTTAATTTCCAGTTGATATGCACTAGAGCTCCTCAAACTGTGCACTGTAAAATTAAGATTTATAATAATCAAGAAAATAAAAATCCACTTCTACTGATTCAATGCATAAGCCTAAATTCACTAAACTTCCTCATGTTCTCTGGAGGTCTGTGATATTTTTCATAAGCCATTCTGGTGACCAAGGAAATATAATAAACCCCTTGACACATGCCTACCTTGGTCTATTGACACAGAGGTTTGATCAGCTTTAATAACTAATTTAAAAGACAGTTCAAGTTTGGAGTCATTCACATGTGAGTTCAAATCCCAATGATGCTATCATGGCTGTGTGACCCTGAACAAGACCTCTCTGAACTTCAGTTTTCTCATGGGGAGAAAAGAAGATCTTGATAGTACCTATTTTATAGGGCTGTTACAAGGATTAAATCAGATAATGTACATAAACAACTTGAGCAAATGTGCAATTAAAAGTTAAGTATTACCACTGGCTAAATTCTTGGTACCTTTTTCTTCAAAATGTAAGAACAATGGGAAAGCACAAAAACTTTTATTCTGGGACTAGGGCTATAACTCAGTGGTAGATCATGTTCTTAGCATGCACACGACCCTGGATTCAATCCCCAGCACCACACACACATGCACACATAGACACAGACACACACACAAATTGTATTATTCCATAAGAAGCTGGATTGGATCCTCACACATACATCTCCACAGATCAGAGAGAAAAAAGTAAGGTGTGTCTTTGTCTCAAAGTATGCACAAGGATCTCTGCTCATTCAGCTGTGACAAAGAACTGTATGTAACTGCTACAGAAAACTGTATGTAAACACTATGGGAAAAAAATCACTTGGCAAAAAGAGAATGACATTGATAGAGAAAGCATGTATCAGCCTACCATTCAGAATAGACTGCATCAGAAATGTGGAAATGCTTCAATACAGTGGTGCCTTGGTTCACAAACCTAATTCTTTCCACGATTCTGGTTGCAACCGGATATTGTACTACATTTGCAATTCAGTCGCAAGCAGAATCGTGGAAGGAATTAGGTTTGTGAACCGAGGTACTACTATACTGCTATGTCTTGAAATTTTATTCTAGATATATTACAACTGGCCCTGTGATAGTTGATTGATTGTGTCAACTTGAATAAGTAATGCTCAACTAAATCAGCTCAGCACAGTTCCGGTATGGAAGACACACCCTAGGAAAGATTATCACCAGAATGATACAAAAAGGAAACAAAGAAAGAAGGATCGCTTCTGTTTCTTCCCAGGAGCTCCAGTCTTCGCCTTCACCTTGGATATTTTCTCCTGGCTTCTGGTGCAGACTCTTCAGCTTGTAGCACTGACCCTTCAGTCTTCTGGCACATTCTTCAGCCTCCTGATACAGACTCGCATGGGACACTACACAGACCTCAGGCCTCTGACTGGATCTTTCGGATCCCCAGTGCACACACAGCCCTTTCGCATTCTTCCACACCGTACTCTGTGGGTGGCCACTGTAAGCCAATCGTGTAAATTCTTATATAGTTGTGTATCTTGTACTATGTCTGTTTCTCTAGTAAGCACTGATTGATACAGTTTCCAAGAAAACCACACTATGAACATGGTTTCACACCAGTAGCACCCTAAAGACCTCTTCCACATCTCAGATGGATAAGGACATGTAACCTAGGTATTTAGTAGCTTTTGTTACAGAATAAGAGAAGATTTAAGCAAGAATCTCTTTGAAGTTTCTAGTACAGAAAACACCAACAATAATAAAAACAGATACCATTTACATAGGACTGTGTCAGCCCTGTGTTGAATACATTACGCATACTACTTTTAATTCTCACAATCACCCATTTTACAGATTGAAGACACTAAGGCATAGAGAGGTGAAGTAACCTGCTCAAAGTCACCACCACTGGGTTACCAATTTGCTCAAGGGCAACAGTGGAGAACTCAAACCCACCTGTCAGAAACGTGACCCATCTGTCACTTTTCAAATCTCAGTTATAAAGTTCATTAACCCAGAGGAGCTTAGTCTTAACTCTCTCTGCAAGGTCAAATCCCTAGGACTCTTCCCTTGTACCATCTTCCTCTGCAGCTCTGACCACAATATTTTTACCTTTACTAAATATTGGGGCTGTCTCCCATCAAACTGTAAGTTCCAAACAGCACAGCGTTTATTTAGGATCTTTGCCCTCTATCATACTCCCAGGCACATAGTAGAAAGCACCAGTCCCCATTCACATTTACACTGAATGACTCAACGGAGAAACACAATGCGCAAAATCACCCAGCAGCCAGGGTGCTGTGCTAACGAGGCACCAGTCCCCATGTGTGAGAACAGTAATGCCAGCTGATCAGAGGGGCAAGAGAATACTCAGGCAAAGCGACTTTAGGACTTATTACAGTTTGTTTCTAGATGTCCCCTCAAAGCCTCATGCAGTCATAGGTGGGGCTAAATTTTGAGTGTGTGATTACTAAATTAGTCCACTGATTGGTTTGGCACAGTTCTGCTGGGATCAAGGATGTGACTAGGATTAAGGGTGCTCGGATTAAGGGTGGGAGTGCTACCTACCCTAAAGGCAGGTATCCTGGACAAGATACAAGGGACAGAAAGAGGCTTGTAGGTCCCTTGCTTACCTTGCTGCCTGCTGCCTGTCTGCCATGCCACCTTGCCTTGGATCCAGCCAATTGTGGACTGAAACCTTTACAAACTTCAAGCTAAATAAATCTTTCCTCCTTTAACTTTAGGCGTTGGGTATTTTGTCCCAGCAACAAGAGAAAAGTAACTAAAACAGGACCAAAAGAGTATCCCAAAATACAAAACTCACAGGGGTGAGACAGCAGCATCTGTGCAACTGAAGGAGGGTGGAGGAAGGTATGGACCCAGTCACCACCACTGGAGTCATGCCACCGAGGCTGGAGTGCTACTAAGTGACCCTGGGCCACCTACTCAACCTTTGTGTGCCTACAGTCCTCATTCATAAAACAGTGATTAACAGAACCCACATCTGTACAGCTACAGAAGAATAAACACATTACTACAGGAAAAAAACCTTAAAGCTGGATCTCAATAAGCACATAATAATCACTGCTGCTAAGAGCTATTAGGTTTAAAAAAAAAAACCCTGGTGTGTCATTTGTTTCCCCCACTGGAGTAAACCTGGTGAACCTAGGTTTCAAAAGGCTGTAAGAGTTAAAAAGTGAGGGCTTTCTTTCCCTCTGTTCACGTAATACAAGACAAATCATTACAGTTAAAGGATGATGTAATTACACCAATGATTCATTGTTCCTGGCAATAACCCTGGATTCTTGACAATCTTAGGTTTTACTTTCAGGTCTGAAATCATGTGATTCTAACCCAATTTACTTCTTAAACTAGACAAAGAATCCAAAATTATCATCTGCTGCAATGAAATGGGATTCTTTTCTTTTTTTTTTTTACTTTAGGTATAATATTAAATGCCTGAGTTGTAAAAGGTACGGCATAAATATAACTTGATACAAATATCAAAATCTCAAATCTGACACTTTCAGTTTTATTTGTATAAAAGCATCTCTTTTGGCTGGGGATTTAGCTCAGTGATTAGAGTGTTTGCTTTGCAAGCACAAGGCCCTGAGTTCGATCCTTGGCACCACAAAAAAAAAAAAAAAAAAAAGCATCTCTTTTTACGATTGCTTTCCTAATACAAATAAACTCATTTGCTCTTGTATTATATTAGCTAACCTGCAATTAAAAGTACTATCAAGTATTCTGTAATTTTAAAAAAGCTATAAAGATATCATTGGAACAAGTATTGCTATTTTAATGTGGACCCATTTATTAGATATGATACTGTATAAAATTAAATTTCCTGGATATGATAATGGCATTATAGTTACCTTGAAGAATGCTTTTGTTCCTAGGTTTGACTCCTGTACACAAATATTCTCATGATCACTTTCTGCACACTTTATCACACAAATAATTTACATTTCATCAACCCAAATTAATACAATTTTATTTGAGTTCTAATCCATTCTGGTAGACCTTTGCTATTTTGATTATTTTTCCTGGTATTTTAATCTGCTATTTCCTTCCTCTGACATCTTAAAATATTTTAAACAGAATCCCATGCAGTTCACAGGCTATGCTTTTGACCCTCGATTATGAAAGTGAAAGCAACTGAAAATAAAGGAAATGGTAGTAAAGTTTTTGAGTTACTAAATCTCAGCAATTTTTTACAACATGTGTACGTCAGTAAGGAAAACCCAAGGGTTTCAGAGCAATATATTTTTAAAAAGCCACACAGGACCATCACATAGTATACTCAATCATAACATAAAAATATTGAACCAGTCAAAGCACTAAGTCCTTTAATGACAATGGGCTATCTTTTCAAAACACAGTCACATAAATAAGCCACTTCAGTCTAACAAAATAAAGAGCAACTTCTTTAAATAGAAAATTATATTTGCTACTTGCTAGAAATCGGAGTTCTTAGAGCTCAAAATCTGCTTATCAGGCTGACATCACTTTTTTTTTTTTTTTTTGTGCCACCAGTGAACAGCAAGTTTTAAGCAGAAGAGGGTGGGACGAGAAGGAAGTAGAGTTTTATTACACAAATGTTCAAGCGAAAAACAAATGTGGCCACACTGATTTCCCAGAGCCCCAAATGAATGTAACATCCAAATAACTCTTACTATGCGGTCTCAACAGGCATATATTCCCTCCAAATGTTCTTTTCAGAGCATCCCAGATAGAGCAGCAGTCACCCATGCTGGTGAATGATCAAGAACAGCCCAGTTAAGTAAATGTTTAACCAAGATAGATGCTTCAGGAGAGGTGAGGGACAGTGTTTAGGAAAAAGACTTCACTTCGGTTTACAGTTCTAAATGGATTAGATACCATATTTTGTCTACAGCTAGCTAACTAGACTGTACTGTACACTGCAAAGTTTTTACCAGCACAGATCTCAAGATAGGCGTTCAAAAATTTAAAAAAAGAAAAAGACCACCTATCATCTACTGAGTGGCTTTTTTATCTGCCCTCAGGGCGAACTGAGAACAAGAATACCAGTATCCCTAAAATGCTGCAAATGCAAATGCTTCCTCTATACACACGCACGCGCGCGCACACACACACACATACACTCACATATGCACACACATACAGACTCCCTCCCCCCTTCCGCCATCTACTGTCTTCATTTTAATTCCTCTGTGTGCTCCACCTCCCTTTTTTAACCTGAATACTCTGTCCTTTCCCAGGAGACCCAGCACAATGTACAAAGGAAGAAAGTGGGAAGAGGCCTGTTCCTTGCGATGATTCTCCCCACACAATGAAGATTCTCCATGTGCCCAAGAACCAGCCCTACATGCCTAGAGGCCACAGATCCCAAATGGCCCATAGGACAACCCCGAAAGGTCCTGCCTCATGCTGGGGCCCAGCCATCGGTGACCTGCCAAAGCCACACATGGAGGTTTCTGCTTCTCTTTCTGAGGGGACAGAGAAAAAGCAGGTAACAAAAGTGTCTAAATCAGAGCAGCTCTAGCCCACTGAATGTTCTCTCTGGCCAGACTGGGCCCTGGTGACCTAGTGCCCACAGGGTGGAGACGGTGGGCCCGGAATCCCAGCACACCTATGGTGTGGGGGCAGGAGCAGAGAGGGGAGCAGTGTGCTCCCCCTGTTCAGAGGTCAGGCCACTCAGTGCCCAGCTGCCCACTGGAGGAAAGCCGAGCAGCACCTGCTGTACTGTCTGCCAACCTGCCCCATCAGTCTGCTACAGTCCGGCCTCCGGGCCACTTACCTGGCTCCATGTGCCTGAACAGCCCTGTTTTCTGCTTCCTTCTGAGCTCTCCCACCGCACGAGGCAGGCCCTCCCGCTGCTCTCCTGGGCAGTGGGCCCGCCGCCCTAGTGATCCACTGCCTCTTCCTGCCTTTCCCACTGTCGAGGGAAAACGCCAACCGCACACACTTCCCAGGCCCTCGGGATGGCCAAGCACCGCACACGTGAACTCACTGCTCCACACAAAAGCCCTCAAGGGGACGCTGTTATATCCCCACTTTAACTATCACAAAACTGAGGTGCAGAGATCAAGGGACTTCCTCAAGGTACCACTAGTAAAAGGCAGAGTCAAGATTCAAACCCACCATCAGCGGCGGAGTCTCCGCTCCCAACCCGCGAGCTGCTCTGCCCCTCGGAGCACAACCCAGACACCACGCACCCCTGGCCCTCCCTGAGCCCCTCCAGGCCAGCCCCGTGCGCGTCTCTGGCCACCTTCCCACTCCCTTGGCCTGAGGATCAGCTGGGTCCTCTTCTTCTCTCCTGCCTAGACGAGAAAGCCCAGAAGAACCAAACCTCGGGCTTTTGTCACATCATCTCTGTGCTCGTTTCCTATCGCCGTTACAATAAATTACACCAACTTAGTGGCTCACCACAACACGAATTTCTTGTCTCACAGTCCTGTAAATCCACAGGTCAACATAGGTCTTTCCAGGCCAAAATCAAGGTGTCAGCAGGGCTGGGTTCCTTACAGAGGCTCCCTGCAGAACCCACTTCCCTGCCTCCTCTAGCTCCGAGCGGTGCCTGTCTTCCTTGGCTGGCGGCTCCGTCTGGCACCTCAAAGCCAGCAACAGACTGGCTCTAAGACTGTTTCGTGGCCACATCGCCCTCCAACCACTGCCAGGAAAGCTTGTCTGCTTTTAAAGACGCCTGGAATTAAACTGGGCCCACTGGGACAACTTAGGCTAAGATCCTAATCTCAAGGCCCCTAACCTAACCTCATTTCGCAAAGTCCTTTTTGCCAGGTAAGGAAATCTATTTACAAGTGTCAGGGATTAAAGCTTGAACATCTTGGGAGTCATTATTCTACCTACTACGATCTTTGCATATAAATCTCAAACAGCGGGGCATGAAGGCACATGCCTGTAATGCCAGTACTCGGGAGGCTGAGGCAGAAGACTGCCATGAGTTCGAGGCCAGCCTGAACTACTTAGTGAGAACTTGTCTTAAAAAAAAAAAGGGCTGGGGATTTAGCTCAGTGATTAGAGTGCTTGCCTTGTAAGCACAAGGCCCTGAGTTCGATCCCCGGCACCGCAAAAAAAAAAAAAAAGCCAAGTTTGCACAGAGTGGTCCCCTAACAAGCAGGGAACAGGAGGATCCCTATCACACTTCTCCCCTGGATGCTTGACAATTTGGCCTTTCCACCGATGTCTCAACTGTGCGTCAGTCCTGTGTCCCCAGATTGCCCAAGAGCTCCTTGAAGGTTCCCCTTCTAACTTCCCCAATAGTGAAGTAACAGTACTTGGCAGACACATGAGGATGTGTGAGAGTCTGGGGACATACACAGTGATAACAAATCATGAGTTCAAAGTCCACTTCAACTGTTGTTTTATTTTCGATTTGGGGAGCAGTTATAAATTTCCCTTCTCCCAAAATGAAAAAAATACAAAAGAATATAAAAACCCTCTCTTCCCACCTCCTAGTTATTATTATACTTCCAGAAGTATTTCATATATATGGAAGTATATATTTATTATTTGCCCCTTCCTTTCTGTAAATGGCAGCACCGCATATTTCCTTCTAATATCTCACTCTCTTTACTTAATAACGTAGACTGCTCCCCATGTAACCACAGAGCACACTCTTTCCCTTTTTGTGGCTATGTACTATTCCATTGTGCAGCAGCACTAGAATTCATTTCACCAGTGCCCACTCAGATATTCTTGTGCTAGCCTCAAGTATTTAGTGAATATCTGCGGGAGTTAGTCTGAGGGATAAATTTCTGTTAAGTGGAATTTCTGGGTCCAGTAAGGTCATGTGAATTTATTTTACCTTTGCCAGTCCCAGGTAGGTGAAGTATGATCTTTTTAAATGAGATTGAAACAGCATGTTTTTCAGTTATGAGTGAGGTCAAGCATTCTTCATGTTTAGGAGTGACTGATTTCTTTTATATGAATCATTTGTTCATATGCTTTGACCATTTCCTTACAGATTTCTTGTCCCTTTTTATTGATTTGTAGGAGTTCCTTTCATATTAAGAAAATTAATCCTTAAATCATGAGTTGCAAATTATTTTTCTGGTCTATAACCTGTCTTTCATTCTGCTGACGGTGGCTTTGCTATGCCAATTTTTTTTAGGTAATGAGTTTTATCATTATTTCCCTTATTTTTTCACCATACTTAGAAAGACTACTCCTGCTCTAAATTATAAAAATATTCGCCTTCGATTCTTCTAGAGCCCAGTTCCATATATCTGGCCATGATGTACTGCTGGCTATGATGGATGGAAACTGAATTTAATTTTTTTAGTAGCCTTTTTTTTTTTTTTTCTTGAGACAGGGTCTCGTTGTGTAGTTCAGGCTGATCTTGAACGCACTCCCAGGCTGGCCTGGAACTTGCAGTGATCCTTCTGCCTCAGCCTCCCAAGTGCTGGGATCATAGGCGTGCACCACCACGCCTGGAGACTTTTTTATACTCTATGGTTTATAAAAGTACGATTCCCATGACAATTGGTAAGGCAGGCAGTATAGTATTTATTTATCCTGTTTTACCACAGAGGTTAATTTACTGCCCAAAGACATATAGTACAATGCATACTCAAACGCAGGGCTCCTGAATGCCAGAAGCTGAGCTACATCCCCAGCCCTTTTTATTCTCTAAAACAGGGTTTTGTTAAACTGTCTAAACTGGGCTCAACTCATGATCCTTCTACCTCAACCTCCCAGGGTGCTGGGATTACAGACAGCATTAAAATATTAAAGACATCTCTGAAGTCATCACCAAATAACTTCAAAACAATGTGCATAATAACTTCTATTCAAAAACAGCATTTATTTAATTGGGCCATACAGTGATCCAATTTAATGATGACTCAGCCTCAAATGTCCATGCCAATGTTCTCATCAACTGACAGAATTCCACATTCTTAGGGTACCTATGTACTCTGCAATATTTAATTGAAAAGTCAGGAATGGAAGCGGTCCCAGATCCCCAAAGATTCTGAGTGGATTGTGAGGAGCAGTGCTTCTCAATTTGGGGAGGTACAGAAGGTGAGGGATGTCCAAACCATAGAGGTTGGAGGGGCACCTTTCAAACACACATACTCCAGCCCCCACACTGCAAGAGCAACACCTCAGGAGCGCATCCACACCCTCCACCCAGGGTGTGACGGTGGGGAAAATGTTAAAGAGGACGTTTATGCAAAGGACAGGGTCTGCACCTGTCCAATACCTTCTCGGCCTTCAGTTCTCAACCTCTCCCTTGTCGTACATAACTCAGGCACACTCCTGAAGTGCATTCGCACTGGCAGCTCAGTCTCTAACCTGGCTACCCCGGGCTGCCTGGTCCCTCGGTGTCTCTCCCTCCCCTCCTTCAGGCTTCGGCCGTACCACTTCCTCTGGGAGAAGTGCCCCTCTCAACTGCTAACCCCAACTGCCCCACGAATGCGCCACCCTTTCATTTTTGCCTCAGACTTTATCACAGTTGATATCATGTTATCTACTAATCTATTTTCTTGTTTATTATCTGCCATCTCAAAAATCCCCTGAGGGCAGAGACCTCATCTAAATCATACACACTTTACAAATCTAGCACTTAGCACAGTCCCTGGCATACAGTCAGTGCCCAACAGGTGCTGAGTGAATTAAATTTGAATGAATGGGCTCTGGTTCATTCCCCCCTTTCTGCATCGTCATCAAACGTGTAAGCAGCCCGGCACCTGGGACGGGACAGGGGCACCGCCTGCCTGCCACTCACCTAATCCTTCCTCTCATGTGACAAGCAAGCTCTTGACCAGCAACAGCACAGAGTGGGACACCTTAAAGACCCTCCAGTTTTCCTCTGCTGGTGTCTTTCTTCTCGACCTAACTCCACTGAACTGTGTAGGATGGTTGGAGAATAATGTTACAGTTGTGCCATTAAAAATCAAAAATAGTAGGGGGATGAGGTTGTAGCTCAGTGGTCAAGTACAGACCTGGCATGTGCACGGCTCTGGGTTCAATCTTCAGCACCACAAAAACAAATAACCAAAAAGAGCAATCAAAAAATAACTGATTTAAAAAAAAACAAGTGATTGCTCACCACATGCCAGACAGCAGGCAAAGCTTGCAACACAAGGTAGTCCGTGTAATCCTCGTGACAGCCAGGTACAATATTACCTCAAATTTATAGCTAAAAAAATGGCACCTAAGTTACACGGCTGGTAAATAAAGAGGCCACAGTCTGAGCCCAGATAAACACTGAGAGCAGCCCTCATCTTCACGACACAGGGGACCCCTCCTACTAACAGAATAACCACACTTCTTTCTTGGGAATAAATGCTTAACAGATAGGCACTGGTGGAGGACAGCAACCAAAACACTGAGTCATTAATATGATCAAATGCTTTAGGGCTATGGGTGGGGTCGGAGTTCTGCCTGTATATAAATCTGAGGAAAGTCGACAGCCTGACGTCTGAAAATGACAGGTAAACAGACTACTCTAGGTTGAGGATTTAGCTCAGTGGTTACAATGCTTGCCTAGCAAGCCCAACGCCCCGAGTTCGATCTCCAGCACCAAAAAAAAAAAAAACTCCATCCATGTGTGGTGCCCAGCCTAGGCAATTTAGTATTTTAGTGAGAGCCTGTCCCCACCACCATCACCAAAAAAACTAAAACAACTGGGGATGTAGCTCAAGGAAAAGACCCTGCATTCAACCCCGAACACCAAAACAAAACAAAACAAAATTACTCTGGCTGTCTTTAGGAAACTGAATGGAGGGATGCACGGGACACAAGAGAATCATCAGAAGCTAATATGAAAGTATGTGACGGCTGCCTCAATCAGAGAAGCAACCATGAGCATAAGGTGGCTCAGATGCGGGGTGAAGAATAGACATGGCTCCTAGTTTCCATCCTGGATAAGTGGTTGGTATGGGGACTATTCAGACGGGGAGGCCCAGATGGCGGGGCAAGAGGAAACTAAGGTGAATGCCTGAACTAAAAGCTCAATCCTGAGCCCACATCTGTACAATCCCTTTCCATTCCCACACCCCATTTTATAGTCTCAACTCTCTTCTTTCTTACAGACGGCCCTCAAACTGTCAAGTTTCAGGCTCCACAAAACCGTGGAGGAAAAAATCAACAGTGCCAGGCAAGTTAAGCTGAGATGTCTGTGACACATCGAAGAAGCCACAGGCAAATTCACTGTTAGATGTCTGAACCTGGAGGTCTCAAGAGAGCTTGACATTAGCGTTAGGGAGTTAGTGCTTTATCAACGATACTTAACATCATGGAAAAAAGAAACCTAGCTCGTCCAGCATCTGTCACGGCCTCTAGATCAACCAGGAATGTGATATGGAATTCCAGGTCTCTTCCTGGACCTAGTGGATTAGAATACTGATGCCTAGAAATCGGCTCTAACAGATCTCCCAAATAATCCTTATGCATAAAAATGTTTGAAAACCAGCCAAACATAGCGGTGCACACCTGTAATCCCAGTACTCTGGAAGGCTGAGACAGGAAGACAGTAAAGGGATGGGGAGTGGCTGGGGAAGTAACTCGGTGCAGAGGTGCTAGGTTCAATCCCCAGTACCAAAAACGAGCTAGGGGTGAAAATGAAGGATCTGGGGTGCGGATATAGGAAGAACACCAAGACAGGTTATGAGGAGCTGAAACTGAAGGGAGCCAGGGAAAGCAGAGGAGCAGGCAAGGAACAGCAAAGGTAGCCACAGAAATAGACATGCGAGAAGTTCGGAATCACAAGGGCAAAAATTTGAAAACAACAATGAGCACTTGAATGGAAAAATCCTGTGTGGTCAGAGTCAGGCCTGCCATAATGAGGCAGGTGACGGTGGAGAAATCCCAGGGGAGGGCAGTCAGGGACCTCACAGACCTGGAGAGGTCAGGAAAAGAACAATTCTACGGCTGACTCTAGTTCCAAGCAGTTGCCTTTGAACTGCCTTGGTGTCTTCACCATTGCCCCCCATTGCTGGTGCTAACTCGGGGGGGGGTCCTCTCTTCCTTATAACTAGCAACAGCTAAAGCACACAGGAATGAATCAGTAAGAAATAGATTCAGCCTTGAGCTGACCAAGACTGGGCTCAGGGCTCCAAGCCCAGCTCTTGTGTGTGTGCAGCAAATGTGGCCCCAGGACCTGAGGAGCAAGGGGCAGCAGAAACTGTGGGTAAACTGTGGAAAGAAGCCGTGCTGGTGAAAACAAAGGGTAAAAGCTCCCAACACACACACAATATGAGTAAATCACATGAGGGGCTCCGTGCTGGGGCCGGACTTAGCAGATGGACAAGCCGGGCTGAATCGTACTGTACTCAAGAGACGCATGCAAGGACGTGAAGGCGGAGGCCAGCTGCACACAGAGGTAGGCCATGTGGAAAACCCCGTGGCCACGTGGGGTTCCTCTTGGGGCCGCGGAAGAGGTGGCCCCACTGTCTCCGCTGTCCTCCTCTGAGTGCAAAGGAGGTGGCTTTCAAGGCCATATCAGAGCAAGCATCCCACACCCATGACCACTGTCTAAATTCTGGGCTCATGAGGCATGAGTTATGTCACGCACATTTTTTCTGGTCCCCAGGGAATTTGGCCGAATGCTGCTGAACAAAACCAGAAAGCATAAGGAGGCACAAAGCAGGAAAATGCACTTGTGAGACAGAAAAATGGGAAAGAAGGTTAGAAAAAAAGACGATGAAAATAACCTTGCACCACTGATCTCAAAGTTAAAATGCTTCAAGATTTATATCAACCTCCTGGTTTTTATAAAGAAACTAGGACAAAGCCCTGGTTATCAATGACTTCCATGAAAAAACGTATAACCCAGCTCCCAAATTACAGCCTTTACCTGCATGGGAATATGTCCGAGGATCTGGAAACCTCGGAGTCCCACATCTAATAATGCACTTAGTATGGCTTTTAAATTTTTCCCTTGTTAGTTTTATCAGCGAGAATGCTCCTTGGCGCTAAAAGCAAACACAATAATGGGATCTTAAGGTAGAAGGCTGGTGAAAAAATGGGCATGGGAACAGCTGTGGGCTCAAATCCTGTCTCCTCCATTGGTTCAAGTCGTGAAATCTCTCTGAACCATAGAAAATGGCTATAATACTTCCTGTTTCATAGGATTAAATGAGATAATGTAAATCAAAGTGCCCAGGGCAGTGTATCATACATGATGAGTAGTGAATAGGTATCCTTATTTCTCCCCTAAAACATCTCATCATGCCAAGCAAACATAAAATGCTTCTGGAAGCAAGCCAGAAAGCTGTGTCACACTCCTTAAACACAGGGCTGGTCCTAGGCAAAATTTGTTTTTGTCCTTTGATGTCCTCTTTTATGCCCCCTGCCCCTTTTTTGTTCTTCCAGCCTCAGTAATCCAGGGCTTCCTAATGGAAGGCATCCTGGCAGCTATTAGAAATTTATTAGAAACTTCCCGCCTGCACCAGAATAATGCTGAATACTTCCTTTTCTTATCTTCCTAAGGGGTCCAGTCAGCCTTAGAGAGGAAAACATCAAAGACTCATGTCATTAAAAATACCACCATTAACCAGCCAGATTACTTGAGTGTAAGAGAAAATACACATTTTTAAGCTACACAAGTGAATGAACAAGATCTGGACTATTAATGCCAGAAGGTCTAAGACATTTAAAGGGTAGAGAATTTGTTTTGCACTATACCCAGGAAACAAAATTAAACTGAGTGTTGAATGCTGATTTTTTTAAGTGCTTAAAGATCACATAATCCAGGACAGTGATGGCAAACCTTTTAGAGTTTTCACTAATAACAAACAGCCAGCTGTGGCACACGTGCCGTATGTTCACCACCACCAATATATGCTCTTCTGCATTAAGCAGTTTTCTGGCTACATATAACTCCTGCCTTCAGGAATGGAGGCTGGGATAACCTTTGGAATGAGTAGCAGAAAAGGGAGCTGCAAATCCAGAGGACAGGTACTCCCCTCAGGCAGAGAGCATCTCCCTCCCTCCTGGGGTGCAAGGGAAATAACATGAGACTGAAAGGCAGGAGACCCAAGTGTGAATCCCCTATCTGCTTCTAATGAGCTGTGTAGTTCAGATTCAGTTATTCTCCTTGCCCACGGGACCTTGGCTGCCTTATTTGTGAACTGAGATCACGAAACACAAAAGTCATTACCACCCTTTCTTTCCATCATGGGTGACACTTTCAGAATCTGAAGAAAGTTATGGATTCTTTCCCCAAGTATTACGTGCTTTCGTACAAGAATATGAAATGATACATTGCAGGGGACAGTGGCCATAGCCCATAAAGCCTATCTCTGTATATCGCAGGGTTAAGATCACTGAGGCTTACCACAGGCTTTTAAAAAAACAATAGAGAATGCAATAGAAAGGTATACAAAAAAAAAAGAAAGAAAGGTATACAGACAAACGAAGCCTTAATTAGAGTTCAATCATTTATAGGACTAAAAGCATCTCTCCAGCAGAAACTGGCAGAGTGACTGGTTACTTGGGGAAAATAAATGGAAGTACCAAAAAGAGCTACCCTTGACTGAAGTATGGCTAAGCTCTTTACACACATTCACAAGGGAATGGCTAAAATCACTGATTCTGGAGCCAGAATGCCTTGCTCACATCTAGGCCCCATCATTTACTAGCTGCCTGACCTTGGATTTTGTACCAATTTCTTCATCTGTAAAAAGTAAGGGAGAGGGACTGGGGATTTAGCTCAGTGGTTAAAGTGCTTGCCTACCAGGCACAAGGACCCGAGTTTGAGCCCCAGCACCAAAAAAAACAAAAAAAGTAAGGGAGAAGGGGGTGGGGATACAGTTCAGTGGTAGAACACTTGCCTAGCAAGCATAAGGCCCTGAGTTCGATCCCCAGCACCCAAAAAACAAGAAGAAGAAAGGGAAAGGAAAAACCAATACCTATCACAAGGGTTGATATATACACAGAGCACTTGACATGAGAGCTGGCACACAAGAATCCATAAGTAATTACTACTTATTACAGAAACCTAAGACACGTTTGCTGGGTGGGGTTAAAATTGTGAGCTGAGGAGTTCAGAGAAGTTATAAATAAATTCACACCTAGGGTTCCAGATGTAAACTGAGGACAATAATAGAATCTGCCTCATAAGTTTGTTTTAAGGCTTCCTGAGACCTCTACATAAAAACCTTTTTTAAAATTTTCTTTTGTGGCACTGGGGATCGAACCCAGGCCTTGCACATGCCAGGTAGGCAATCTCCACTAAGCTACTTCCCTAGACCATAAAAACCCTTTTTACAATGCCTGGCACACATTAAGTGCACAATAAATAGCAGCCTTTGTGATTAATTCTGGAAGTAAGGTAGGAATAGGGCATGGCTAAGGCTGGCTGGCAAGGGAATGTGATCTGGAAGAGTGGCTTGGACCCAATGTCAGCCCTGGAAGTGGCCTGGACCTAACATCAGCCTGAGTCACCAATTTCAAGCGCCACCCCTCTCATGCAGACTGTAGGGAGTTCTCCCAAGTTTTCGTGGGAACTCCATTCTATAAATAGAAACGACACCAGCAGTAAGCTCTCTCCCGAGCTCTCTTCTATGGCACCACCAGGGAGAGAGCTCTACCTTCTCCCTCCCATGGGAAGACAGTGTCTGCATACCCAGCACCGAGGCTATCATGCCTTTCGTAGTGACTTCTACCCTGCCTTCTAGGCCCAGTACACATTTTGCTGTTTCTATTGTTATGCTCAACTTCCCTTTTCTTCTTTTCTCTATAATTTTAAATAAATCTTTAGAACTACATTTGCCCCCCTCGTTCAATTCTTTGTCCAAGGAGGAGAAGAACCTAGGAGTATCAGAACCTACCCCATGACAGAAGGGGAAAGGTTATCACTACCATTTACTTTTTCTGAAAAAAAAAAAAACAATGCAGACACAGACGCAGTTAAGTATCCTGCTGACAACACCTCACCAACAAACAGCTGTGCCAAGATTTCAAATCAGATGGATGTGAAGCCAAGAAGCTGTAACCACTACCCTATACACCTCTTGTTTGAACACTGTTTGGAGAACATAAGTGTTAATTTGTACCTACTAGATACTAAGACAGTGGTGGCTCGCCACTGTACTAAAAGTGAAGGCTCGCCATCACTGTACTAAAAGAAAGAAAGATGTTTGGTGATAACAGTCCAAAATTTGGAGGATTCTCCCTGGAGTCAGCTATGACCTTAGCCAAAGCCTTTCTTTGCAGCTTAGAAATGAAAGACTTTGTAGGCTGGATCCTATTGTCAACCAGTTCTCTGCCTTTCACAAGTGGTTGATAAACCACAGCCTGACACCAAAAGACGAAAAAGAAATCATTTCCCTTAATGGCTTAACTAGCAAAGAGAATCCTTAAAATGAAAGCAGTGTGATGCCAGGGCTGAGAAAAGATAGCAAGAGTGGGCCAATGGCAAGTAGAACTGCTGAAGTAGCGCATAAATGCTACTGCTCAATTAATACACTTTTATATCAAAAAAATGAAGGTGTTTATTTCTCTTTACAAATGCCAAACTCAGAATATCTTCCCATTTACGGTAAAATAGAGGAAGTGGGTAGCACGGTCCACGGCAGCGGGAAGAGAACCAGTGTTCAGGTCAAGAGACACCACCCAGGACTGCAGATGTAGCTCAGTAGCGGAGATATGACCTTGTACGAGTAAGATCCTGGGTTCCATCCCCTGCACTGAAAGAACGCTACACAGACAGACAGACAAAGACCCTCTCTCCCCTCCTTGAGTGGCAGTGTCAGTCTGACACCCTCTCAGTCAACACCAATTTCCAAAATCAGGAAGTGAGAACAAAACGAACGGGCAGAAGAAACAGGATGATGAGTTAAGCAGAAGTCTTTGCTAATCGTTTCACATCTCCACATATTTATGCCTAAATCAGTTTTTGTATCCTCACTCAAAACAGCCCTATTCATCAATCTCAAGCCTATCACTCCATTAAAAATAAACGGGGATCAGGGAAGGAGCAGTAAGGGTGCTTACCTAGCATTCTCAGACCCTGGGTTGGACGCCCCCACACCACAATTGATTCAATGTGCAGCTGTATCTCTGCCTTAGGAACAGACATGACCAAAAGTGATGACAGACCCCTCGACCTCACCTTCATTGCCCTACTGAGAAGCCCCTAAGAGGTGGGTCAATGGTTGGAGGAGCCCCTAATCTCACTGCTCCCCCTCCACTGTGCTCACCAGCCCGCTCGCAGGACAGGTGGGGCGTTCAAGAATTTCAAACCCGTCCCTCTACCCTCGCTGAGGGGACAGAAGTCTGTATTGGGGGTCAGAGGCCCACCAGGCTCCGTGCCTCTTTCTGCTCCCACATGGTTGCCTGACCCTGGGCGTGGCATTTCCCACCCACACCTCAGTTTCCCCATCTGCAAAATGAAAGGTTTGATGGATAGAGATCACGTGAAACCTCCTTCCTGCTCTCAATTTGTAATTCCATTATTCTTACATACAAATGTGTCCTGCGCAAACACCAGGGACACATTGCTCTATATTCTGTGAACATCCCCCTCAATAATTCGTGTAATTTTAAAGAAGGAGAATGCATCCAAAACCCAATCAGGCTGTTGCGTTCCCCTGTCACTGAATCTGATAGTGTGGAATTTTCTTTCCGGCCTTTTCATTCAATCCCACAATCCCCCGGAAAAGAACCTTGCCTGCCCATCCCAATTTTTAAACTCGAAACTCCCTTTTTTCCCCAAAAAAACAAAACGAAACAAAACAACAACAAGGAGAAACAAACCCAAATCCGGGCCGGCGGAAGGTGCCACAGCACTTCTAGAATCCGGCATCCCACCTCTGCCCCACCCTCTCCCCGGGCTCCCTTTCAGCCTGGATTCGGCGGTCTCTCCGCCCTCCCCTGAGGACACAGCCGACCATTCATTCCTTCTCCCCGGCGCGGCTCGGCCCGGGACGCGGCCGCTCCGAGGCTCCGAGCCGGAGCCAGCCCTCCTGGGAGCCCGCGGGGCACCGGCACCTGCGCCGGGAAGGGCCCCGCGGCCTCCGGGGAAGCAGGACGACGGTGGCCCCGGCCGCGGTGCGCAGCCGACGCTGGGCGGCCGCCCGGGCAGTCCCAGCTCCCTTACCGGCAGCTCCTCGGGACGCGGCAGAGCCGGGCCGGCGGGCGCGCGGACGGGCGGCGGACTTTGCTGACTCAAGGCGCGGCGGCGGCGGCGGCGAGCGCCCAGGAGCGCACTCGAGCGCAGCCCCGCGCTCCCCGCGCACGTAGCGGCCCCGCGCCCGCGCACAGCCCGCGGTGTCCCCGCGTGTGGCCGCCGGCCTCCCGCTTCCGCCACCTGGCGAGCCCGCCGCGCCCCGCCCTCCGACCCGGCGCTGGCGGGGCCCGCAGGGCAGGCGCGGGGCGGTCCGGCACGGCGGTCCCGGAGAGCAGGCCAGGAGGGCAGCAGGGTCATCGCCCGGCCCCTGAGGCTGGAGGCGTGCGAGCCGCAGCCTTTGGAATCGCCCCTTGAAAGCCACCTTTGCTCTGCTGGATGGATGAATGGGGAGGGGACTGCATAGATGGGATAAACAAGAACGGCAGAACATTGACAGTGAAATCTTTTTCAACTTCTCTGTATTTTCATTATATCTGGGGGAAAAGCTACGAGATCTGCCGAATGACCTAAGTCAGTAGAGCATTTCCCAAATGGTACCTTGGGCTGGGTCTCAGCCACCTGTTAGCATGGAAAAGCTCAGGGGCTTAAGGGGTGACTAAAATGATGAAGAATAATAAATGTAACCAATAGTTTATTTCCATGCTTGAATATTCCCGTTAGACATAACTTCAGTTTATCAGTTGGTACTTGTTGCAGATTACCATGTGGGGGCCATGCTAGGCCCACTTTAAAGTGTACACATTGATAACTCCACACCTACGTTGACTCCATAACAAAAGGTCTAAAAGTAACATTTTTTATCCTGGATACTGAACTCATGTCTCTTGAATCCTGAATCGCTGGTATTTAATTTTCCTAAAATTGCACCCAAGTCACAATGCTTACATGTACTGAATGTAACCATCAAAATTTAAAATTCCAAGAATTCTTGTCTGTATGCTTCACAAACAAAAGCATTAACTGGAAAACAGAATGCAGCATACATCTAGGATCCTGAGATTCTTCAAGCATAAAGCCTTTCTGAACTCAAAGTCAAGAGCACGACTTTACAACTGGGGGCAGAGTGGCAAACGACCCTCGGAGAGTCCACAGGTTACTTAAGTATCTGTTAGAATTATGGGCCTAACAGGAAGAATACAAAAATAATTCAGAGTAAAAAGAAACTATGATCCAATCCCGCAATGTAGCAGATGGGCCGTTTTTCTGGTTTTAAGAACTGTACTTTGCAACCTGAATCCAGGGGACTAGTATGACAGCCACCTTTTTTAGGTTGTGGCATTTTTGTTGTGCCATCAATAGGGTTGGGTAGAACCTGGAGTCTACTGTGATTCAGAAACTCTGCCTGCTGATAAGATCACCATAAAAATTGCTTAGAAGAAAAAAAATGTAATTGTTATCCCATGAACAATTTAACCCCAGAAAGACTAAATTAAATATGTAACATTTATAAGACTCAAGTCTATAATATTAATATTTTGTTTCAAGGAACCTGGGAATATTTGAAGATCTAACTGTATGTGATTTTTAAGAGAATTTAGCCTACTGGAATAACCATTTGCCTTGTACTTTGTTTAAAATGTGTGATTTGATAGCTGATTTTAAATCAAAGTATTACTGTTAGTAAACAGCGCTGGAGTACTCAACAGAATCTAAGATTTACAACATTTATTAATTTAATTTATTAGATGTCAAGTTACTTGCAGACCAGAGCAAGGAAAATAAATTCACTTAAGTTCATATGTAAAGGTTAAAATGTGTGTGGTGGGGTTGGGGATTTAGCTCAGTGATTAGAGTGCTTGCTTTGCAAGCACAAGGGCCTGAGTTCGATCCCTGGCACCACAAAAAAAAAAAAAAAAAGTGTGTGGTAATCAGGTTTGCTAATGGGATCAAACATTAATTGAATGTTTCTTTGGTTGTTAAAAGTTGCTAGTTATAAGTAGAATAATAAGATTAGTAAGCCAAATTTTAAAAACTATGGAAGTAGGCCACCCCATTAAGGCCTCCCCTGTTAATCAAGGAACTATTCTTACTTCCAATAAAAACTCTCTAATCCCTCCCCCCCAAAAAAGAGGAAGAATTAAGCTATTAAACTTACAATTTTAATACATCTAATATTATAAAAAATCTTCAAAATAATATTTTCTGTGCACAAAAATTACTCTTGAAGGCACCAAAAAAAGTCACATTAACAATTATTATCATTTCTGTCTCTCTGGATTTATACAATAGTTCCATTCTGGGCAAAGATAGTATTTCATATCTGTGTCTCATGGAATATCTTCTCAATTCTTTCTATTTAAAACTGTAATGGGAGCGTTGGAGAAGCCCCTCACTTATATTTGTGATGTCGTATTTGTGATGTATATACCACCGGTAAGCCTACACACTGCTTTTTTACCAAATCCTGCTTGGGAGGTGACATCTATGTTCAGAATAACTAGGTTTAAATCCTGGTTTTAATATTGCTCACTTTTAGATCATGAAAAAATAATTTAAACCTTCTGAGCCTCACTTCCCCATGTGAAAAAGGGGATAGTAATATAGTCAGCTTCACAGTGTGCCTGTGGCATTAAGTGAAATAACCCAGGTAAAGCTGTTAGAATTGTGCGGGGTACACAGTAAGTGCTTAGCAAATACTAGTTGTTATTTTAAATCGATCTCCCAATTTCTCTTGTCTTGTAGCCAAGTGTATGGAGACATATTAAAGAAAGGTAACTCCTCCTCCTGACTTTCACTGGATTCTCCTTCTGTCTCTTGGGAAAACTGAAAAATCCACAAATCAGTAAAAATAGAAGTTGCCTGGACTCAGTGTTAAAAAATTGTAATTTGCTGGAGTGGTGGCACATGCATGTAATCCCAGCACTCGGGAGACTGAGGCAGGAGGATCGCCACAAGTTCAAGGCCACCCTTGAGTCCAAGGCTAGCCTGAACAACACAGCGAGACCCATCTCAAAAAACCAAAAATAAAAAAAAATTGTAATTAGCTGATACTAAGCAAAACATATTAAAAGCATTGTACTGTACTTTTTTTTAAAATAGGTAGGGTCTTGCTATATTGTCCACATTGGCCTCAATTTGGAATCCTCCTGCTTCAGCTTCCCAAATAGCTGGGATTACAAGCATTTACCACCATGCTTGGCTCCTTAAAACACTGTACCTTTAAATGTACATTAAATGGCCTGAATTTCTGAAAAGCACTTGTCATGGAAGATATTTATAATGCATGAAAAATGTTTTTTATCATTCGTCAAACAACTAATAATGGGATAGGAAAATTTTTTTTATTATTTTTACCAAGAACATGTATTGGTACATTGTATACATAATGTTCATAATCAACATGGTTATTTTGTACCTGTACATGATACATCTTGGTTTTCCCCCCTCTTTCCCCCTTCCCCTCCCCTCCCTTCCATTCACCCGCCCCTCCCTATTTGCAACAAGTGTAACTACACTTTACCATTCATCTAACTTTTCTTTTAACCTTCTTTATCCCCCTTTTCTCTATCTAGTTCGATAGGAGGAAATGTTAAAACAAATGACAATTTGGATTTTGGTTTCTGATCTTTCTATCATAATTCATCTTTTTTTCACAAGCATGAAGGCATGCAGATTATGGTCAATAATCACCATCTACTACATTTTTCAGTACATTTCTCCTAAGTACCCTTCCTAAAAAAGGCTAGAAAAAGGGCCAGTTAACCTATTTGTAAGATAAAGAGGCCTAGATATATCTACCCATGTAACCCTGGTCTTCTTTACTTTTGCTAGTAGGCTGTTTTCTCCCAGCTAACACCACAACCTCTAACTTTGGCGTCACCTTCATGCAACTCCCTGATCCACTCAGGCCCAAGTCCCACACAGCGACCTTGCACTTGGCCAGATCAGGGTGGAATTTGCTTCCTGCTCTCCATTCTCCAGCCAACACACTCCATATTCCTACCCCCCCACGGTGGTCCAAGTTAGTGATTTCTAAATGTCGTTAGCAAGAAAACTCTTCAAATGAACCCTACTTATAAAACAGAGAAAAACTGTCTTTCATTACGACACATTTATTTGATTAATTCATTTTGGTAACACTTTGCTTATTAAAAGAAAATCAAAGGCCACTGGGAGGTGGTTCATTGAACACTATCATTTGAAATCAAAGTTTGGGAAAAATTCTAATCCACTCAAATAAGTATTTAGAAATCCTAACAGTTTGTAAACAGTTTAAGAGTTTCTTCAATCTAAACTGCAAACATCCCTTGTTATCTTTGGAGGACTGTGTCCAGGACCTGTGAGGGCACCAATATTCTTAGATGCTCCAGAGTCTTATGTAAAATGGCTCAACACTTGCATATAACCTGCACACATGCTCCTATATACGTTAAGTCATCTCTAGATTACTTAACACACTGAATACCATGTAACTACTACGTCAATAGTTGTTATACTCTATTGTTTAGGGAAAAACGGCAAGGAAAGATGTGTATGCTCAATACAAGTGAATATTTTAAAATATTTTTGATTCATGATTAGTTGAATCTGCAGACCTGGAACCTGCAGATATGCATCGCTGACTACACTGAGAAGTTTGAAAGAAAAGCAGTTGAAATTTTTGTTTTGAAGATAAAAGAGTATCTATGTAATACATCCTCATACTTTATCGCAAGTAGAAAAATGCAGGTAAGAAGGCCGATCTTTACAATAAGCAGTGAAATGTCTGTCATGAGAATTATCACCACAGAGGTGCCGCGTCTTCACTCGCCTTTAAACAACCACCGGAGCACACACCCGCGCACAGACGGTGACCTTGCCCACAGTTCCACGGGACGCTAAAGGGACGCGGCCGCAGCAATGTCCTGTCGGTTCCGCTCCACCCTACAAAGGAAGGATGGAGAGAGAGGAAAGGAAGGGGGAAGAAAGAAACAAAAGGTTTGTATTATCAAAAATTGCATTGTTAGGGCTGGGGATTTATCTCAGTGGTTAGAGTGCTTGCCTTACAAGCACAAGACACTGAGTTCGATCCCCAGCACCAAAAAAAAAAAAAAAAAAACCCAAAGCTTAGTGTTACAGAGCATATATCTTGAGCATAAACTCTGTGCTGAGTCATCTAACTCCTAGACTTTGATATAAACTGCAGTGTGATATAATCAGGACCAGCAGAGAAGCCAATCAGGACCAGCCCACTGAAGAGTCTTCCCAGGCTTGCGCTGTATACAGCTTTAGCGCCACGCACGAGGCGCTCCTTGGGGATTACGAATGCTTTACAGGCAGTGGCCATGTGGAGGCAGTAGAGTGCAGTGGTTAAGGCTCAGATGCCAGCGCCAAAAAGCTGCTTTCTGTAAACCCGAGGAGTCCAGTCGAGCTTCTGTAGACGGCCCGCGACGCCTGTGGAAACTGCCCCCAGGACGCCAGATACCACAAGCTGTAGATGCTAAATCGCTTTTGCAAAACAGTGTAGTATTTACATTTAGTACACATGTATCATCTGTCCGCTTACATCATCTCTAGATTACTTAAAATACTGAATCCAATATAAATGCCATGCAAATTGTTGTTTTATTACATTGTTTAGGTAATAATGATAAGAAAAAAAGTATGTGTACAGTATAGATGCAGTTTTTTTCAAATATCTTCGATCCTCAATTGGCTGAATCTGAGCACGCTAAGCATGTGATACAGAGAATCAACTATATTTAATATGCTGCCAGATGACCTTGGGCAAGTCGCTTTAACTCTCCGGCCTCAGTTTCCTATCTGTGAAATAGTAACCACCCACTTGGGTTGTAGTTAGTAATGTATAGAAGTAAGTTAACCTAATACAGCTGCAGAGAAAGATAGAGCCTCATGTCTGTTGTTTAGGTATTATTTTAATGTATATCTCATATTTCCAGAATAAATGGTTGCATAATATCCAAACTTCATATTATGACAACTCTTGCAGAAGAGGATGTGCTGTACTCATTTAAACAACTTTCTGTGAATGGACAGACATAGACCTAAATTTCTTTTTAAATTAATTAGCCTGTATATGTACAGGAATATCTCTGAAAGGGTAAACTTTGGTGAGTAGAAAGAAGTGGGTGGCAGCAAGGGTGGGAGGAAGATTACTATTCACTCTTTAGAGCTTTGAACCATTTGAAGTGGATTTAAAAATACATAACCAAAGACAAGCACCAAAAATACCATAAGGGTGGCAACACCCCACCTCCATCCCGTTAGGGGCCTGGCTAGGCTGGAAAGTTAAATTGACATAAAACAAATTAACAGGGAAAAGGCAAACAAATTTCTGTAATACAAGTTTCACCTTGCACAAGAATCCACATAAGGAAATGAAGTCTCAAAGAAGCACAGAGGATCAATCACTAAGTAAATCAGGGCAAATCACTGTGCTGAAGATAAGAATTACTTTAACAAAAGCTGGACAGAATATTCCTGGTCTTGACTTCCCATCTTTGACTCTAAGAGTACTGTATCTTTCACCTGGGAACTCATCTTCTGCTTTTAACAAACAGAATAAAAATCAGACTGATCTTGTACTTGATGTTTTTTACAGCCCCCTTCATCTGAAATCTTCAATATGCCAGAGCAGTATATTTTTGGGTGGCACTTTCTTAACTCCTTCCATTTCAGTAAACAAGAGGAAGTAACTGTAGTTAGTAAACATAAAAGGAGAATCCATTTTCAACAGTCAAAAAAGGACCATGTGCTAACAACAGATATTTTCAGGCTCTGCTCACAAGAGTGTGAATTGGAGAAGCAATTTTGGAAAGCAGATTGGCAGCATCCTACCAAAACCAAAATCATGTGCACTCTGTGGCCCAACAAGACCACTTGTTGGTATCTCACCTACAGAAACCCTTGCTCACGTGTGAGACGGCATCCACAAGGATGGACACTGAAGCGCTGTGTGTAACAGCAAAAAGCCAGAAGAAGTTCGAAGACCACTAATACGGGAATGTCTAAATAACCTACAGTGCATCCACAGCTTAGAATATTATGCACTGTTTTATAAAAAGGAATGAGCTGTGTGTGGTGGCCAACTCCTGTAATCTCAGCTACATAGGGACTGAGGCAGGAGGATTACGAGTTCAAGGCCCGCCTGGGCAATTTAGCAAGAAATGTCTCAAAATTAAAAAAAAAAAAACCAAAAACCAGCTAGGGATGTAGCTCCGTGGTAGAATGCTAATGGGTATGAGCCCTAGCACTGAAAAAGAAAAAAAAGTCATTAGTCTATATGTACTGACATTAAAAAGTCTTCAGATATATTAAATAAAGACTGTACAAAAAATAATAAAATGTGCTACTATTCATATAAAAGTCTTAAAATTATAAAACTTGTTTTTAATATACACATATATATTTATATACATAAATATATGGTGTAGAAGAACAATTTCAACTTTTATCAGAGGTTTTCTCTGGGAGAAGAATGACCTGTTAGTGCTGCTTGCCTATATAACACATTTGTGAGAATTTTTTTAATGTTCCTTTTTTGTGTTTTTTTTTTTTTTTTGGTGCTGGGGATCGAACTCGGGTCCTTGTGCTTGCAAGGCAAGCGCTTTAACCACTGAGCTAAATCCCCAGCCCCTTAATGTTCCTTTTCACCCAGACAATTTACTGCCATCTACTGGAAAACTGTCATTTAAAAATGTAAAAATGAGCTGGGTGTAGTGATGCATTCATGTACTCTCAGCACTCTAGGAGGCTGATGCAGGAGGATCACAAATTCAGACTCTTCTTAGCAAAGTATGGTGGCACACACCTGTAATCCCAGCACTCAGGAGACTGAGACAGGAGGATTGGCATGAGTTCGAGACCAGCCTGGGCTCCATAGTGAATTCAAGGCCAGCCTGGACTACATAGGAAGACCCTGTCTCAAAAAAACAAAAAATGTTCAAGCTCTTCTTGGGCAGTTTATCTACTCTGAGAGACCCTGTCTCAAGAAAACAAATCAATAAAAATGGCTGGGAATGAGAGAGAGAGAGAGGCCTACTCTGTGCACAGTGCCCTTACGGTTCACTACATAGGGCACAATCATACTCTGTGGCGCTAGATATTTCCTTTTCCTGTAATGATTTTAGTTTTTACAGTGAGACAGATCAAGTCTTGTTCTGAGATTTGTATAAAATACGCCAAATTGGCCAAGTGGATAAACACCAGTAGTTTTTAATGTGTTTACCACTTAATATGTAGCATATTTCAGGGTACAAAAGCACAGTTCCAGGGAGGTAAACTTTGTGGGTTTTGTCAATGTCAACAGCAGAGACTGCAGGGCAGGTCTGAGCCATTGACATGTGGGCGGCAAACAAGAGGAACCACACACTCATTCCTCTCCCAGTAGGCACTTGGACAGTTCTTGGATTACAAAGTATCCTTGCTCAGCACAGGTGGTACAAGGTCCCTGTTTTCTTGCTCCTTTCAATGTTTCAAGTCGTGTTTTGGAGGCAAGAGAAAGGTATTTATTTGCAACAGCAATTGTTTATGGCAATTTGGGATGTTTTTGCAATGTTAAATAACACTGTTAGATTTCTATGTATGTGAGTTTGGACAGAGCGCAAATGAAATGTAATACTAATTATATATTAAAATTGTGAAGATTTATATTTTTGAAATATTAATTTTTAAATCAAAATGATCAATTACTTAAATTTTGTTATGTTTATTAAATATAATTACTTTTAATTCTAATACTATTTGATACTGAATATCTTAGAAGAGTAACTTTGAAAACATGAGTAGAACTTGTGATTTTAAAAATCTCAAATTTCAGTCATTTTACCCATGGCTTCTAATTCTTTAGATCATTACTAGCAATAGAAGAAAAATTATATGATCTTGATTATAGTAAAATTAATAATACACCTAAAATGAAGTTTAAAATATGCAATAAACATGTAATGGCTTATGAATTATGAGTGTATTTGTTTAATCATTTATATAAATATCAGTCTATCAATAGAACACCCAGATATGCCCAATAGTAATTGAATTCAGTCATCTTTGATATTTGAAAACCTAACTATGAACATATTTTTCAATTTTAACATTACAAAGGTAGATCTGTCTAGGTAGAAGAATAAATCATATTTCATTTAGCAGTTTGTCAGCTTGATTTATAACTTGTAATATTTGAACGTTTGATATGTCTCCATTTTATACTTTGCCCAGGACCTTTAAATGTTAGGGGTACATTTGTGGATATAGATCCCTGTGGATATATATCTGTATCTCTACATACTTATCTATACATAGCTGTACATACCCAAATGTATGTATATATGTATAGAACGCCACATAATACAGATATTTAAAGATGTCCCATATATAAATGTGACAAGTAAAACTTACTAAATTTCTAGTTGAAAATTTAGGGCACTATTTGCTCTTATTTGATGTTCACAAAGAGTTTTTAAAACAGAATATAAAAAGTATTAATCACCAAGAAAAATTTGATAGATTGTACTGCATTAACGTTAAGGAGCTCTATTTTTCAAAAGACACCATTAAGAGTGAAAATGTTGGTCTGAAGCTATAGCTTATTGTTGCACAAAGTATTTTTCAGCTCAGCAAAAAAACCAAGACCCACTCAGAAAGCTGGAGAACTCAGGTTTATTTCCGTGGACAGATCCAGAGGAAGTAATACTCTGAGAGCCGGGGCCCCAAACAAAGAAATTCTTGGGTTTATATCGGTGGTCAAATTCTCAGGAATTGCATGACCTTGTTTTCAAAATAGTAAGCAAGCAAGGTTACAGAAGCAGACAAAACTACAGAAGCAAGCAAGGTCACAAAAGCAGACAACATGTAAAGTGTGGGTTAAATCTTAAGTGCCAAATAGTTAAATTTCATGGCCCTTCTCCTCCTGAGTTGTCCGTGGTAATTTATGGAACACAAGTGGGGGGGGGGCGTTGCACAGTAATTCCGGTGCAGCTGCAGACACTCTAAGGGAGTGGAGAGGTGTCATGGGCCCCGTATTAGTCTGGGCAGCTTCATCAAGAAATGCAGTTTCCCTCTTCACATCGGTAAAGCATTTGAAAAACATGCATAAGGCCCTTGGTTTGATCACCAGCACTGAAAAAAAAATTGAAAAAAAAATTAACCAAATTGGGAGGAAGAAAATGCAGTATATAAACCTAACAAAGGATTTGTATATAGACTATACAAACAACTCCTTAAAATTAATTAACAAAAAGAAAGCTTGCCAACCCAATAGAAAAATGGGCCACATCTTGGGTTTCCCAGAACATGATATACAAATGTACGGTAAATACATAAACATATAAAAGACGTTCAACCAAACATACATCAAAATTGATGACTATAGTAATATTAACATCACTAAATTTTGTTGAGGATGTGGAGCAACTGGAATTTTATAATCTACTTTGAAAAGCCATCTGGGCAAGGTGTGGTGGAGCATGCTTGTAATCCCAGCTTTCTGAGAGGCTGAGGCAGTAGGATCACGAGTTCAAGCCCAGCTTGGAAACATAGCAACTTAGCAAGACCCTGTCTTTAAAAAGTGGGGAGAGCATGTAGCTTAGGGTGAAGGCCTTCAGTTCAATCCCCAGTGGCAGGAAAAAGAAGAAGAAGAAAAAATCATTTGGTATTATCTTTTAAAGTTGGACATACACATACCCCATGGTGTAGTAAATGTCCTCATAGATATGTGCCCAACACACGTATGGTCACTAAGTAACATGGATGGGAATGTTCATAGCAGCACAATTCTTAATATCATCAAACTGTCAGCAACCCACATGAGCATCAGTGTCAGGAGAGGTGGTAACTGTAGTACAGTCACTCAACACTGAGAGTGAACTGACACCTATTGCCATACACAGTAGCGTGGACAAGTTTCATGAGCATGATAGTGAAAGAAGCCAAATTCAAGAGTACACAAAATACAAAACCGGAGCACCTTGCTAAAAATCGCTGCGATCAATTCTGTTGTACACTGGACCTGACAGTGGCCCTGACCGCTCCTTCATGAGATTATGTTCTCATTGCTTCTGTGCTCAACAGGTTTTCTTTTTATTGCTGCTCAAGCGTCCTGATATGCATC